>JAGGAT010000063.1:0-91541 GCA_017657195.1 Termitomyces sp. T70a
CTCTTTTCTATTCATAGCTTCTCCTTCCCCATTTATCTCTTCCTCCTTTGTATTCTTCCATTCATAAGTTTCTGTTTCCCCTTTTGGCTCTTCCCTCCATTTATCTTCTTCCATTCATCTTCCCTTTGTATTCTTCCATTCATCCTCTCTTTATCTCCTTTCAGCCAACATTCCAATCTGGTTATTCTTAGATCAGATCTCCCTTGGATCTAGATCTTGCCAGGTCGATGAAAACATCCTTATGCCTAACAGCTTTGCAAATCCAGTAAATTTTTACATCGATATGCTTAACTTTGCTATGGCCGCCAATGTTTTTTGTCAGCACCACCATGGTGTTGTTGTCACATTGAATAGTGAGTGGTCAGTCCATGCAAATGTCAACTTCCAACAGCCAAGAAAACATCCACATTGCTTGTTTTCCTGCTTCAAATACTCCAATGTACTCCGCTTGACCAGTCAATGTACTGACTCCATCTTGTATTTTTGCTTTCCAACTAACCAGTCCTCCAGACATTAGGAAGACATATCTTGCTGATGACTTTCTAGAATCCAGGTCGTTGGCATATGATGAGTCTGAAAAACTGTATGGCTTGATATCTCCTCCTTGGTGGTATGTTATTACAAGATCTCTAGTAGTTTTCAGGTAACAGATAATATGTTGAGCAAGGCGCCAGTAGATAAGGTGCGGATCTTCAGCGTATCTCATCAAGACCATAACAGTGAATGCAATATCCAGGCGAGTTCCGTTGGCAATATGGTTTAGAGTTCCTAGGACCCTTTTATACGGTTTGTCTTTCATAAAGTATAAGTCCTTCTCAGATATTTGCTTCGGTTGAGAATCTGATAAATTTACGTTGGCAGGAAGTGGTGTATATTTTGGCTTAGCTTTGGACATTCCAAAATTTGTGATAGCTTTGTCAATGAGTTGTTTCTGGTGTATTGTTATGTTTCCAGTGCTTTTGTCAACATTTAATATTATCCCAAGAATTTTATTTGGTTTTCTCAAGTCCGTAATCTTGTATTTTGCTCCTAGATCACTTTTTGTTGAATCTATTACTTCATCCTTTGATCTGCCTATGAGAACATTGTCAGTGTACATCAAGGATATAATATAGCCTCTATTGGGGGTCCATTTTATCCTAATGCAGGCATTGGCTTGAGATTGTTGATGACCTAATTTTGTGAAAGTTCTGTTGAGCTCGTGAAACCAATTGTTTCCTCTGTCCATTGTTCCATATATAGTATAGTTTATGTGTAGGACAGTGTCAGTGTTTGGAATCTTGTAATGGTCTTCAAAGCCTTCTGGAATTTTGAAATAGTTTTCCTTTTGAGGCTTCGCATTAAGATATGCACTGACAAAGTCAATTAATCCAATTTTTAACTCTTTGAACATGATTAGCAATAGGAGAATCCTAATGGATTCATACCTGACAACTGCTGCAAATGATTCCTTGTAATGTTCTCCTAATTTTTGTGTGAATCCTTTTACCACACTCCTTGCCCTCCTTCAGACTAGCAATCCATCCCCATCGACTTTCAAATTGAATACCCATTTGGTTTTGATTGTGTTCACTCCCTTTGGATGTGGAACTGGTATCACAACTTCTTATTTATCCCAACAAGCAATCTCCTTTTCCATTGTGGAGAGCCATAAATGGCATCAGATAGGATTCTTTGCTTTGTAAAAGGCTGATGGGATGAATTGGTTCTGTGGTTCTGGCGGGAGGCCAACAGATAGTGCAGTATGTTCTGGGGCATTTGTGTAATGATTGTCATCATCACTTAGGTTGGTAAGGATTGATAGATCACCTTCTAATCTGGTTCCCTTCTCAGTTTCAGAAGTGACAGCATTCTTTTCAGAGAGGTGGGCTGACTTGCATGACACTGATAGGTATATGATTCAAGGACGTGATTTTTGTGGGGCAGGCAGTAGTTCAATTGGAGCTGCATTTTTGATCACAGGAGTTTTAGGTGTGTCTTGTACAGGGATGTCTGTTGGCCTGGCTGTGTCAACTATATTATCAGGTTCAATGAAATTTGCTTGGTCATTGGTTGTGGTCTCATCAAGGGTGGTTTTGTCATTGAGATAGTACTCTCCCTTGACTGTTAGAGAACAATGACCATTTCCTTCTTCAAATCTGACATCACAAGATTGTATGATTTCACCCGTTTCAGGTATGAGGACTCGGTATATTCCATGACCCTCGATTTCAATCAGCCATCCCTTAATTGCACGCCCATCTAGTTTGCTTTCACCTTGCTCCTTTGGGATATGGACATACGATATGCATCCCCATACATGGATATGGCCAACGTCTTGGCACTTTCCCATCCATGTTTCCTCAGGGATAGTGCCTGGGTGATGAGCAGATGGTAACCAATTTTTAACATACTCAGTGAATTCCCATGCCTGAGCCCACCATTTTGTTGGTAAGTTTGCATCAATGAGCATGGCTTTAACTGCATTGGTTGTGACCCTGATTGACCTCTCAGCAGTCCCATTTGATGCAGATGAATATGGGATGGTTGGATTAAAGATGAGTCCTTCCTCTCAAAAGTAGTCCTTCCACAGACTATTGTAGAATTTGGGAGCATTGTCGGTATGAACAAATACTATAAGATGTCTGGTTACCCTTTCTGACTCTGCTTTATAAATTTTGAACACATATAGAACTGTTTTGGCAAGTCAATTTGGGAGAAAGAAGGTTCGTCTGTGAGATAATCCCTGATCATAGAATTTCATTGCATAGAGTGCACCTCCGGCAGATTTCACACATGCTGGCTTCCACAGGTCAATGTTGGTGGATCTCAGTATAATTGATTTGGATGGTTGGTGGTTGTCATAAGGCCATTTTTTCATATTTGCTAGGATGCAGTCTTCACATTGACCTCCTGAGCCCCCTTTAGTGATTATCAGCCCATTGACAAGTTGAACTGCTTCTTCTATTCTAAGTTCCAAAGTGTGAGAATCTTCTATGCCAGGTTGTGATATCTGTAGGGCTTTGGAGTGATTGTGCTATCAATGCCACTAGAATAGGGACAGTGAATGAGCCTGAAACAAGGTACATTCCATTCTTGAGCTCACCAGCAAATACTTCTGTTTTATTCAAGAAAAATCGGACTTTATGGTTTCTGAACACAGAGTGCCAGTCTGCAAGATCCAGTTTGCTGATGGAGATTAGGTTTGCTGTGGCATCAGGAGCATGGAGAGCATCACGGAATATTAGAGTGTGCTCTTTCCTATTATGTATAATCCTGATTATGACGTTTTCTATTTCAAGGATTTTGAAACTAGCACTTTCCTTTGATGATTGACCGATGAATTTTGCAACTGGTTTGTAATCGACAAATACATCATGATTTTTGAAGAAATGCGTCATGCATCCTGAGTCCGCAAATGAGCATAATACATTAGAAGGTATATCACCAGCTGCCAGGGCAATATGTTTTCCTGCAGAACATTCTCAAGAACTTCAGTGATAGTTGTCAACAATGCAAAGTGAGTGCCAGGAGATATTATTACTCTATTCTCTATGATCAAAGTGAAGTTTGCACTGGGAATTGAAGCCGTATGTTTTCCCTTCCACCACAAAGAGTATTGACTCTGTTTACCACCGCCTTCTTTGAAACAATTGGCTTGAACGTGACCAGTTCTTTTACAGTTCATGCATTTCTTGTCTGAATTTGGCTTGTTCTTTGATAACCCATTGACCTGTGCTTGTAAGGCATGTATTGTGGCCTCAAGAGCCCTAACTGTATCAACAGTGCTTGTCGTACTCTGGTTTGGTCCCAATCTATTTACGATGCATTTGCCATGCGTTGTAAGGGTTTGAATGACCCTAATAAGGTTATTTTCCCCATACATCATAGATACAATAGGGTCCCATGATTCTGGGAACAAATCAAGGAGTTTTATGATGAACCTTTTGTCAGTGACATCTGCTCCTGCATTGTTTGCAGCTTTTTATAATTTTTGCATCTTTTCTATGTGGCCACCTTTTCCAGCAACTTTTGATCCATCTGTATATCTGCAGTCCACTAATTCCATCTCTTTCATATTTTGCATCCTCTGGCTTCCTGTACCATATTGTTTTTCCAGGAAGGCCCATGCAGTGTGAGAGGTCCCAAAAGAGTTTACACCTGATCCAGCAATATTGACTAAATTAATCAAGATCAAGGATAATGCAATGCTCTTACAGAGTTTATATTCAAGGTCATTTGGCTTCTGTGAGTGGAGTGGCATTGGAGAAGGGGTACTAGTAGTAATCAGAGATAAGACTGACAATGGGGATTCTTTTTCATTGCCGGAATCATTTTCACCACTTTTATAGGCATTAGGAATAATGATGTTGTTTTTCCAGTAGTTTAATAGCCCTTGTGGTTTTCCATGAGCAATTATATTGATCTTTCAACTAGCATAGTTTTTGTGCCCTTTGTATTTTTGGTCTTCAGGTAGTGTAAACAGTATGATCACAGTGCTGGTGCCAGACATGGTGGAAGAGTTTTAGAATTTTGATTTTGTGAGTTGTAGGGGTCTATAGTGGTCACAGATATTATTTTAAACAGAGGGAATGAGGCCCATAACCTGTCAGACAATATCGTAAGTAAGAACTCAGAAGCAACTACAAATGGTGGTAAGCAACTTTATTGAATATCTACCTGTCAGACAATATCATAAGTAAGAACTAAGTAGATAGTATGTCAGCATATGAGTTAGGCATTTATATATATAAATGATACACACCTCAGAAGCGACCACAGATGGTGGTAAGCAACTGAGGTGTGGCAGTATGAAAAATTGTATATTAGTAAGAAATAATAAAAAAAGAAATAATGATCAGAGGAAGTATACGTAGGTTTTGAATCCCTGTATTAACAATTACAGCCATCCATGTTGACAACTTCTTGTCCATCATAAGCACCAAGAATGAAAACAAACACTTCAAGTCACAAATGTGCAAAGCATAGACAATATCCAATCTTAGTACTCCCAAATATCTCATAGGAGTATTGAATGGGACACAACAAATAGACAGGTGGCACTATCACAATTTGCATTCATTGACCGCATAGTACATCAATTTGGACAGAAGGATGCATACCCTGTATTGATACCTATGGAACCTGGGCTGAAGTTGTGATGACCAAAATGCAATGCACAAACTCAGGAAGAACAGGAAGATATTGCAAAGTTACCATACCGATTGCTGGTCAAATGCCTTTTATACATTGTGATAGCCACCAGACTAGATATAGCATTTGCAGTTCAACAGCTGTCCCAATTCCTCAACAATTATGATAGATTGCACTGGAATGCTGGCATTTGTCTAGTGAGGTACTTAAAAGGCACTAGAAAACTCAAATTATGCTTAGGAGGCTCATTTATTGCCCTATAAGAATTCACAGGTGCAGACTGGGCAAGCTATTCAGATACCAGACAGAGCATCAGCAGATACACCTAGTCCCTCAGCACCGGTGCAATTTCCTAGTCAGTCCAAAAACAGAAGACCATAGCAACCTCATCTTGTGAGGCAGAGTACATGGCTGCCTAGGAATCAACACAGAAATGTATATAGCTTAGAGCACTCATAAAGGAGATCAGATGGGACTTTATAGCAGCATCAATGGTCATTTTCTGCAACAACAAATCAGCAATACTACTATCAGAGGATCTCTCAGCACACACTCATGTAAAACACTTCGACATAAAATATCACTTCATCAGGGAATGTACACAAAACAGAGAAATTGTCATGAAATATGTCAATACCAGAGACAATGTCACTGACATGTTCACAAAAGCAGTACCTCATCCCCTCTTCCTACGACTGTGACAGATGTTGGGGATCACCTGACCCATGATTTCATGTGAGGAGGAGTGAAAGTATTGGTTTGTAGTAAGGAGGAGTGTTGGGATATCACAAGTGTGATATGTGTGATGATGTACCATGAGCTGATGCCAGGACTAACCAAGGCCATGGCCATGAGTACCACCGCAACAACCAGTGCTTTGTCCCCCCCACTTATATATATTCTACAGGCATGTACAATACCCTCAGTCTATTATACATGACTGAGAGTAAGCCACAGATCACTTTACCATACATGCAAACAACTAAATCTGTACCTAGACTTATGCATACGTGTGTTACTAATAGGTACAGACAATAGAGTCTATGATACGTGACTGAGGACTTATGCATACACGTATTACTAATAGGTGCTTACCTTGACCAATAAACCATTCTAGATCGAAGTTCCAACACAACCTCTGTTATATTAGGTATTCACTTCATACACTTTGTGCTTTTCTTCAACCTCAAAGCATGGCCTGGATAGGAGGGTGGGTTAATAAGTTGTCTGGTACATTGCACCACAACCTGGTTAGTTAGCCTCTGCAGCATTTTATGACACAAGGATGTAGGAATAGCAGATTTAGACCATCAAAACAGCCCCTTTTTATTTGGTGTAACAACAGACACAATGGCTACAAGAAGTTGTGATAGAAAGAGGAGGGGAGAATATGAGGATCTCAGCAGATACCAGCAACTTATAATCCTCAATCTCATGCAGTGTTGAGGGTGATAGTCTGAATGATGAAGGCCTAGATGAATTGAGACAAAAACAGAGGCTGCAGGAAGCAGGAACTCGCGTCAATCATGTGATGGACGCGTTTAAGCCTTTATTTCCAAACATGGCCAAATTCAAAGGAATGTTTGTTGGAAATTCAACGGTGCCAATACGTTTATTCTTGCGACCCAATGACCGTTACGCTTAAACTTGCAGATGCGCCGATCAACGCACAAACCAGGCGGGCTCTCGCAGATGTTTCTCTTTCTGTTGCAAAAAACAAAAGGATTGTCGTGATTACCGGAGCTGGGATCTCTTGTTCCTGTGGAATTCCTGTAGGCAACTGAGAAATTCCAACCTTGACTCAATTTCCTCAACATTACATACTTTACAGGATTTTCGCTCTTCGGATGGTCTCTACAATCTAGTCAAGCAGCAATACCCAGATGTTGTCCTAAAAGGGCGCGACCTATTCGACGCGTCTCTTTTCCGGGATGGGACATCTACGAGTGTCTTTTACACATTCATCTCAAAGCTCAAACAATCTATCGATGACGCTACGCCTTCACCTACGCATCGCTTTATCAAGACCCTCGACACGAAGAAGAAGCTCCTTCGATCTTATACACAGAACATTGACGGTTTGGAGGAACGTGTTGGCCTCGTGGGAAGCTCGAGTTCAAGTGTCAAATCTGATGGGAAGGGGAAAACAAGGATACGAACCAAAGATGTGAGAAACGTGCAGCTGCACGGGGATATCCACAGCGTTCGGTGCACGTCCTGTTCTGCCGAGTATCCCTGCATGAGCGACCACCTCGCTATGTTTCTACAAGGAATTGCTCCTGATTGTCCTGAATGCGCGTCGCGTCGTAAGTTTGTCTCATACTTTCCTGTTGATATATAGCTGAAGAACCATCCCTAGTCGAAGCTCGCGTCGCCCGTTCCGCCCGAGCTATTCGTGTTGGTACCCTCCGACCTGCTATCGTTTTGTATGATGAAAATCATCCGCTCGGTGACGACATCGGTGCTATTCAAACTGCCGACGTAGCGCGCAAACCGGATTTATTGATAGTAATGGGCACATCTCTCAAGGTCCACGGACTTCGAAGGATGGTCAAAGAATTTGCGAAGACTGTTCACGCTTACAAGTCCTCCGTTTCGTCAAACACGAAGCCATGGCAAGGAAAGGTCATTTTTGTCAATAAAACACCGCCTGCAACGGAGTGGAATGATATCATCGATTATCATGTCGAGGGTGATACTGATAGCTGGGTTGAGAAGGTTATAGAAGACTGGAAGAAAATGAGGCCTGCAGATTGGGAGGCGCAGCAGACACTAGTGTCGGTTGATGGGAACGTCAGTATGAGCGGAGGATTCAAGACTGTGAAAGATGTTTCGACACCAAAAGCTAAGGGCAAAGGCAAAGGCTAGTACTCGTTTTTGGCTCGTAATTACTGGAGGCTGACAAAACCTCGAACAGCCGCCAAGAAGTTCGAGAATGAAGAAAATCTTCCTCCAGACTTTGCCGATATGGTTCTCAGCACGCCTGATGTGGTCGCTGGGCGCAAAAAAAAGACTGCTGTATTGCCTCCAGACTTTGTTGACATGGTCCTCAGCACACCAGATGCCATTACTGCACACAAAACAAAAGCTGCTGCTGCTCCGTCCCTATCTCCAAGCAAAAGAGGACAAAGTAAATCTCATTATAATGATCTCGAATCGAGCCCCTCAAAACGACGAGTGTTGCCTCTCAAGAACCGGTTAAGAGCAGATGAAAGAAAGGTGTTATTCACGGAGAGCACAAACAGTGGTATGATCGATGGGAGCGGTGGTATCTTTGATCTCTCGATAGAGGACGAAGTTGGAAAGGCAAAAACACAGGCGACGAAACCGACGAAAAAGTCGACCCGGGGCGGAAAAACTTGCAATGTTGAACGAACTCGTATAACTAGGTCACGCGCATTGTGACACCTTGTGTGGCAATGCGGGACTAGTACGCCGATGATACCAAGCGATAGGACAGATACCACATAACTGCAAGGTGTTTGTACTATGTGTAATTTATATGTATAATATTGCTCGACAACAAGGAGAACCCAAGATAAGTAGTACAAGAAAACAAAGTGGATGCAGACCACGGAATCTCTAATCAGTGATGAGCTCAGAGACACTCCAATCTTCAAAGCTCCCGTCTGGTAGGTAGCGTCGGATAACTAGGGGTATTTTGCGCTGGGACAGTTCTTTTATGGCGATTTGGAGAGCATCTGTTTCACCGTCTAGAGGGACAAGCACGGGGGCATTCATGCTGCGGTAAATTTTCGTTTGGATTTCCTGACACACCACAGAAGAAAACAATACCTGATCTGCAGTGCTCTCGTCCCCAGTATGCGCGCTCGCTCGTATTTTGTTAGGTAGGGAGTAGTCACCCTGACTTTATTCGGTTGTCGTTCCCCCGTCAAACCTGCACCTGCAGCGGATGTTTCTTCGGTATTCATCTCCTGATCATGGTCGGCTCCATTGACTCCGTTTGGATGTGCACCATGGTCGCTCGCGACGCCATCCTCGCCAGCTGGTGCCTCTCCGTCCTGAAGATCGTTCGCTAGAAGATCATAGGCTTCATCCTGAGCGTTGTATGGTACGACGTGAGATTGCCTCAGAAAAAGGCATGGGAGAAGAAGAAACTGACAAAGGCATCCTCAGTGAATCTAACGAACTTGAGATTGGCATATTGTTCTCAGAGTAAGAAAAATATCAAGGCAGCATACCCCGGGCCACCATAGTCGTAGTCATCTCCTGCGCCACCGCCATAGCCGTCGTCAGACATGAGAGTGATTTTAAGAGGCTGGGAAGAGAGAAGAGGATGTCGTCGGAGTTGGAAATTGACCCAAAAGGGTACTGGACTTGCTTGATTTGCTCAGTGACATATTGTCGACACAGATCTTGGGAACTCTGGCTGGTGAGATGATTCGGGACCGCAAGGCTGCTGGAAGCGCTGGCTGTATACTTTCTGGGACTCAGCCTGTGCTTGATCAGGAGCTGTCGATCTCTGCTGGGCAGATCTTTGTGACTGACAATCTGCCTCGGACATGGTGGGCTCATACGGGGCAGGCGTTGCTTCTTTTGGCATGACAGAAAGCTAGCGAGGTGGAGAGGAGGTTGATCATCGCTCTTCGGACCGGCTTGCGTCGGGCGTCGTGAAACGTGGATGATGCCCGCCGTGTTCGTCTTCAATAAATATTTGTTTTTGCCCGAAATATCCAGATACGCCAGGTCTCCAGTTGCGTCCATCTCCTCTTTCTCCCCAACCACCACCACATCCTTCTACCTCACCATGCCCTCCAAGCCCTCCCTCCGCATGCGCACCTGGGGCACTCGTTTCGATACCCTCCCCACCTCTCCACCTCTTTCCCCCTCTGCTCCAGAACCTGCAGCTCCTGCAGACGCGCCCGAGCCACCCGCCACCGACTCCGCCCCCAAAAGTAAGGATGAAAAGATGCCCCACGACGCCAGCGTCTTTGTTGGAAGGTAGTTCGCCACCTCTCTGGTGTCCCTGCTCAATCGACTGATCCTCTTCAGTCTTCCATCTAACATAGATCAGCAGGAGCTTACCCGACTCCTCTCTGAGCATCTTTCCGAACATACCGAGGTGAAAAACATCAAGGTTGTTCGTGATTCCAAAGGTGGCGTTTGCGCCTTTGTTCAATGCGAGGTTCGTTTACTGTTCTAGTCCTCAGTAATGTTCACTTACGCCAGCCCAAAACAGGATGCAGCATCAGCCGCTTCGCTGATCCACACACTCCATTCTAATATCCCAAAACAGTTTTTAGGGCGTGCTCTGCGTTATGAACCTGCGAGGGCGTTCAGAACTCTCTTGATTTCTTACCGGTTTATTTTAAATCCTTTTCTTCTGTTTATCTCTCGTTTATGGTGTTCCGATCTAGCACTCCTATGCAACAAATTCCAGTCAATAATCTGGATGCCAACTCCAAACCACAAGTCGTTGAATTGGACCTTCCAACTGCCATGAGAATTTGGCAGCCCAAGGATTCAAAGTAAGACAATATGCGCTCGACGCTTTTCTCAGTCTAAATCTTGCCGAGATTCTATTCGCTTTTGTACAACAACCAGGCAGTCGATGCCGAGAATCATGCTCGTGATGATCTCGCCGCTACCTCTGATAAGCCCAGCCTATTCCTTCAGCCGGTCTTGTTTGATGCCGAGGTACGTTTGTGAGCCATATCAATGAGCAACTTGAAGGACATACTTTGAAGACCATAAATACTATCGCCTCTTATTTTGGTCCCTTGGAGAATATCAGCCGTCTACAGCTGACTAAGAACGTCACTGGTCGGTCTTCCAACCAAATTTCGTCTTCGCAAATCCTGACGCAATGTAGACCTCGGATCCAACGACGTCATCGAGGATTGGAAGCTTCACCCTACCCCACATGACGCGCCTCGTTCCGCGAAGATGGACACAGATTGTTGGGAAATTAAATGGGAGCATCGTGATGATTGTGTCAGCGCCCTGATGGTAATCCATGATCTTCGACATAAGGATGCTTCGCCGCTTAACTTTTCATTAGACCCTTCGACGCGTCCCTCATCTTACAGTAACATGGGCCCATCAGCCTCCTCCATCTGTTTCAGAGAAACGTTCCCCTTACATGTCCCTTCCCCGTGTCAATTTCGCTCAGTATCCGCTCCACGTACATGATCAACTGCAGCGAGCGCGAGGGCGCCCCACCTCTTTGACGGACTCATTTGCTTTTCCACGTCCTCTAATAAAAGCCTGTGAGCCCTCAAAGTCGGCATCCGAACGGGGGACAACCAGTGACGCAGGCAGTGAGATTGATGTGGCGTATCCCGATGATCCGCTTGCTGACCTCGCACCGGTTCGATGGTCTGACATGGATTTTCCACCCCTTGGTAACACGAAGCGCTTGCTCAAGGCTGGTTCTGGTGTCTGGAATGGTCGTCAGCCGGACAGTGGACGTAATCGGTACGTTCTTCCATGGATTACCGCCCGAAGATAACATTGTTCAACCCAATTTCCCCAAGATCTGCATCCTTGTCGCTTTCCCAAAAAGACACAGGATCCTATGCGATGTCTTATCTCGACCTCCAAGAGGAAAAAGAGAATCAAGGTCGATGCCAGGAAATGGATATCCCATCCACCCCTGGTCTAGGACGGTCCCCTCTCACCCCCAAAACACCTGGTTTTCCTCCCACTCCGACAATGACTTATAGTGCTCTACAAAACATGTCTTTGAAGGAAAATGAAAGTAAAGTTAATGGGTATCCTGGCGACACTGCCGGCCGCGAGCGTGATATTGATCCGACGACCTTGTTCGTCGGAGGACTGGAAACCTTTGGGCCAGGCGCTTGGGATGAAGAGAAAGTCACAAAATTTTTTGCGCGTTTTGGAGGATTGGAGGAAGTCAAGATCGTTCGACCTCGTGGGTTTCACTTTTCCCTATGATATATCCTGATTATTTGATCTTCTACATGCTCTAGTCAACTCTCATGCAGCCTTTGCATTTGTCAAGTTCAATAATACCGAAGCTCCTGCCCGTGCCGTCTTCGAAGAAGTGCGTCATACCGATGCTAGATAACGTCTTTCAGTCCTCTAATAGAATACTTTAGCACAACCGCATATATGAAGGTCGCGCAATGCGAGTCCAGCTGCGAGACTGCAACCCACACCGAAGCTCTTGGCGACACAACCGAGCGCGCGGATATTTGCATCAACAAAAAGTCGGCCCACACCGCCGTGTCCAAGAAGATCAACCTAATCTGACGAGCTCGCAGGACAGTCGTCTTCAAGACGGTCAAAACCAAGGATCTCAATCCTCCCAAGAGGACAAAACTGTTGCTGAAGCACAGTTTTCCGAGACGGAGCCTCCCGTGTACACAGAGATAGCCGCTTCCAAAGCTCCTGTCGAAGCTACGGAAGACGATGAGGTTGCAGTCGTTTCTTCAACCGAGGCTACTGCATCGTCTTCGAGCTCAAGCACGCCATTCACAACCATTAGTACACAGCCTTCTGAGAACTATCGGGAATGGTACGACGAGTCGCTGTCTACCACGCCTTCCATGTCAACGTCGATCAATCCCTCGGCATCTATGACCACTTCTACCCCAGCAATGCCGTATCCAGTTCCTGGCACATATTTCACTCCAACGCCTTGGATCCAGCATTACGGGCAACCAATGCAGTTTCACATGCCCTACGTAGGTTTCCCTGGATATCCTTTTCCTAATCAATCCCAGATGCCTCCGCAGTTCCAGCGACCTCCCGGTTCAGATGGTAACACTGCAGCGGTATCTGGCACTTGGTCACCCATGGGAATGTATGGAGTACGCGTCTAGATCCACTTTACGTCTGCTCATTTGCTGACGTTTGTATAGTCCTTTATCCCATACCAGGCTCCTCCACCAAGGACTCCGACGGTAGATCCGGCCCCGTCTCAGCCAAATTTGAACAGCAAGGCGCCACTTTATCCTACCGGCTTCATTCAGAACGAACAAGGGACACTCATCGCTGTTTACCAACCCGAGGCGCTCGATCAGTACATGGCAGGTGCTCCGACAGTGCCACCACCGCAATATCCGGCTCAGAATCTGCCTAATTGGACCCCGTATCCTCAGCCTGCTGGGTACCCAGCTTCAGGTCCACCCCCGACCACGGCGATGGCTTCCCGCCAACTCAGTAACATGGCTTGGATCCCCAACCAAGGCTTTGCGTCCCAGCAGCAAGCTCACTCCACTCCACATGTACAGCAGACGCCCCATCTCACCAGTCCAAATAGTGGATTGCGTGGAGGGTATCCTGAAACTGGAGGGCAGTCAGGCGGTCCTCCCTTCAGACGCCATCCTGGACGTAGAGATCAGGGGGGTCCTCAGTTCAATCATGCAAGAAACTCTCAGCCGCGCTCCTTCCACAATCGCAATGCTAGAGGAAATATATCTATGAACAGCGGATATCATGGCGGCGATACTCAGTCTGGCCTCCGTAATACCCACCTCGCGGGAACTGAGTGGAGCCCTTGGGGAGCTACTGCTCCCCGTTGATCAATTCTTAGCGATATCCTTTCACCACGGACGCCTCCTTGAACCCTCCATACCATTTTTCTTCTGAGAACATTTCAATCATTCCACTACAATCATAAAAATCAGCCATGAAACTATTTCATCTTTCGCGTTTTCATGTTTAGGTTATTTCACCGGAGTACAACCTGCGTCTTCCGCCGCCTTGCATCGAGCACCCCTGTCGTACCCTATCCCCCGTTCACCCTATTTCATTCGCTGTCAACAACACTCCCATTTTTTCTCTTTGTTTTCAATCCTTCGTTCTCGTTTCGCTTTCTGCCTATTTTTTTTAACACAATGGGTCAAATTCACCTGACCTTTTGTTACTTTCTTTTCCAAACGTATCCAGGCACACGTCCATCCGACGTCTAGATCTTTCTCTACCATTGTCCACGTACTAGTAGTCAGAGTGCTATGAGTGTCAAATCATAATACATCATCAATAGTCCGGAGCCATCGTCCCATACGTTCCCAGAATACTTTCTGCTGCGGTGTTCCCCTCCACCATGGAACAAACGACATGTGAGTCGCCTCTTCTCTCTGACTAACATACCAAACGCCCGCTTCCGGCTTCTCCTGATATTCTCCTGACTTCTCGTGTACGCATCTGGTTAAGCTGATAACAAATTCAGCTCATGGTCACCACAAGAGTAGAGACATACCTGCAAGGTAAAGGATGCCATTGCGAAAACACAGGTACTACACCATCGTTCGCTCGATATTCTACACTTATTTCTTCAGAGATTACCAAGCCTTCCTCGGGCGTAGATAAAGACCGTGATGACGTGGAAGATTGGTCAATGAATGATGGAACAGGTTTTAGTGAGGTGAAGTCGAAAGTTGTCATAGCCCAAGATGTGAGGTATAGGGGTATTGTGCAAACCGACAGTGCGCTTACGGAACTGAAGTCAAGCGTAAGTCTTGATGTCTGCTAAATAGTCAAAGCCGTTCAAATGTTGTAAAAAAAAAGAAGCTTACCATGCTGGCAACATGACTTCGATAGTAAGTTCCAGGATGAACACATCCTTCGGCGTTAGACTCCCTCTCATCGGCAGCTTCGAAAGTCACATCGAATGGTGTGGCGTCGCGGCTCTCTGCCCAGTCACTACTCCACAGATGCCGAAGCCAGTCAACAAAGGGCAACTCTTTGTAAGAGAGGGACCGGCATTCTGCGTGAAGGTCAAGTATCCGAGGCAAGAAGGGTGAGAAATACGTCACTAGGTGGACCCATTTTGCGAGGAATGAGCCAACCGAGAAAGGTCGCACTGTTGGGGCTGCATCTGTCCGTTCCCCAAGGGTATACACAAGTTGCGTTCCTCTAAATGGAGACGAGACTGCATTGGTATTGTGTCATTGATAGGTACTCACCTATCGAAAAGGGACACCATAAACTTACTAGCGTAAACCGACAAAACCATGTCAGGGTGATCATCTGGTGTGAAATATTTTCTATTCAACAAAAATTGAAGCTTAAGGATTGTGGGTCCTCCCTACGGAATGAGAAAGAGAAACGATGAGTTGAAGAGGGAATTGAAGAAGTAAAACTCACGATAGAATGTCCAAGGAAGTGTAACGGATGTTGACGAGACCACTGAGGGTACAGGGCCGTAGTATTGGTACGCCCATGCCGCGAGTGACTGTGTATTCTACCGTGTTCTTTCCCATAGTCCACGGTACCTCCACGTATTGCGTAGTATAGTTCGCATGCTCGGTCATGTAGAGAACTGACAGGTCCAATACTAAACTTATGAGTGAAAGAATTCATATGACAATGATTGTGCGCAAACCTCGCAAAAAAGACCCTGCGAGGTTTACCGCCTTGATTGAGAAAACGTTCGAAATCACCCCACAAGGCAGTGCCTGCGCCACCTAGAAAACCATCGACAATGATCAAGGGGACAGATCTAGACTGACACAGAAGATGCGTCCCTTGCTTGTCGTCAGGCATAAAGGGGGAAGAAAGCAAGCTGGGCTGTCATACGTCACCAACGAGAACCTGATCATTGGCCACGATCGAGTGACTGCCATTTGATTCCGCAAGTCCACAGTGCTGCCGTCAGCACGTCATCTGGACAGTATATAGCACCAGAAGACTGGTCATGGAAAGAATGAAGCATGAGACAATGAAAGGACAGCAGGAATGGTATTTAGAAGCCAGACAAAATCGATAAGATACATATATGGTAGAACGGTCATCTCTGCTCTGGCCGAGGTTCTGTCCATCGAAATCAGCGTTACGACGAAAGGAGAGGTTTGACTATACTCACGACTCCACTGTACGCTCAAAATCAAATTATCATAGCCCATACCGTGGACCTTATCCATCGCCTTTTGTGCCGCTGCCTTATCGTCGAAACTGACAAACGCAAAGCCCTTTCCTGCACCAGTTTCACGATCACGACCAATGAACACTCTCGTAACACGGCCGAATCGGCCGAACAAATCTCGGAGGTCCTGTTCATGAGTGTCCTCTGAGATATTAGTGACACGGAGGGTGGGAAGTTCTTCGCGGGTACTGCCAGCACCAGCAGTGCGCGCACCACCAGGCCCACGCATCGATGGTGGAACATATTTCCCACCAGATGATGCAGCTGGAGCTGCAGGCTCGTGTGTGTCGTCGTCACCACCAGTTTCTAAGATCAATGTCAGCTAAAAAAAATCCATAATTGTGGAACAAACACTTGCCGGTAGTCTCCAATCCAGCAAGGGTGTCCTTGTAAGGACATTTGGCAGTGAAATGTTCGCCCTTACACAGTCGACAGACGACTTTGCCCGCACCAGCTCTGGTGAGTTGGGCTTTGACGTTCTCTTCGGGCGCAGGTTCACTTTCACCTGCCTAGAAATCGGTCGAGAATTGAGCGCGGTACAAAACTTGTTCGAGGAAGTCCACATACCTTGTTGCCTGCACTCAATTTTAAGGATACGTTCTCGCCCACCGTCGTTGTAGCACGATCCGGACCAGGCTTGTTGCCTCTTTCCGCACCAAACTTTGCCCACTTCTGTCGTTCCGCTACAGCATGTTCGACAATCGATTTTTGAAGCGTGCGCTTGATTCGACGTGTAATCTACAAACAAATGAGCCTCCACAAAAAGGTGACAACCTGATCGGCAGCACGAACCTTGACTTTCTTCCCCTCATCGTTTATTGTGTACTCGATAACTGTTCGAATCCCATTTTCATCGACGAAATCTTCGTTCTTGGCATCTGTGCATTGAGTTATGATAATTTAAGTTTGGGGGTGTTCGACCAAGACTAACCAAGCTCATCGACATCGTCCGCCCACGAGGTTTTCGGCGTTCTGACCATGCGTATAAGAGACGCTTTACATACAGTCAAGTTTGAGAGCTACGTACGTTGAGGCCATCAGGGTCAATAATATTTTTTCTTCAGGCGATGTCGAGCTACGTCAAGAAGGTTTTTTGCGGCAGCTTTGGTATTATTTGACGGAGAACTTCGACTCAAACAATACAACTGATGACGACATGCATCTGATAGCTTTTTGTGTTTATCGGTATGATATACAGAATGTACAAGACACGACATAGCAATGGATAAAATCAAAGGAATATACAGCGAGGCAAAGTACGTATCGTGAAGTGTACGTCATAGACATTTTTGGCGGACCGCAGTAGTGGGTGACTCCGTCGGTAGGTGCTAAGAAAGGTTGGCATGGATGCTTTGAAGCATGCTCAGTCACAGCTCATAATGCAAGAACAAAAGGATTGCTTACGGCATGATCTCGTGTCACGGACAAGCATAATCATGTAGGCACTCTCTGGTATCCAGGAAAACAATTACGGGAGATAGGTAGAGTTAACGTTCACAGGCATGAACACGTCTGTACACACATTCACATCTGCACAACTCGTTATCAGCAAGACAAGAAAGCAGATCAAGCAGCGACGATAAACACGCCGTTGCTGAGGCACATGCCATCATTGGAGGTTATCGGTTGTCACCAGTGAGCCAAGACAGTTGAACACTCCCAACTCCGACAATATACACTCTGGCACGTAGTCGGCAGACCTGTAGGAAAAATAACTCAACTCGAGGAGGTAAAACAACTCGAGTTCAACCCTTACAGTGTCTGCCACTTCTGCAAGGCGGAAATGAACGTGCAGGTCACCGTTTGGCATTCGTACAATCTGACTGACTTCACCAAAGCCCTAAAAATCGTATGAAGAACTTTGGATATGCTTGGGCGACTGTCAGTCAACAAGACTCACCTCACACCACTGCTTGACACCCTCAAACTTACGAAACTCATTTGGACCGACACCCCGGACTACTAGCTTCTTTTTCTTCTTGTGACGGGCACCAAAAGCCGCAAGGCTGACGTGAGGCAGAGTTACTCCAGAAGAATAAGCTACATGAGGTTGGGTGGGGCCAGGCTGGTTAACATGTGGTATTAGGGCGTGATGCACGTCTTCATCTTCGTCTTCGTCCTCCAGAAGGCCAATACTTGAATTCGCCAATTTTGAGGTAGGCTTTTGAGTAAGTGGTATCCGTGTTGACTGTGAACGTTGAGAGGTGGTATTTACATCGTCAAAAGGGACTGTGAGTTTGTTATGGTGACCGTCAGAAGATCCTGTTTTCTTCAATGAAAGAGAACCAGACGAGAAGATCGCTGATGCAGAAGCAAAGACTCCTCCGCTAGATTTGGTTCTAAAGCGGATCGAGTCGATAAAATTGAATCTCGTCGGCGTCATGGGAAGATCACTTTCAGTCGTCGGAGTCCCAGATGTATATGTATCACCAGAGGAAATACTGGGGCGTGACGGTGTGTACGCTGTGTCAGATGGTACCGAGGCTTGGGAGGCAGATGCTGAGGCAAAGTGACCAAGTATACTGGGCCGATTTTTGGCCGTGGTCGAGGTGATATCAGTAGGTACATCACTGCTTTCAGAAACAGAAAAAACAAAGCCGCCGAGACTGCGGGATCTATTGTGTTGATGATGTGTACTTCTACCCTTGACCACGCTCGAATCCATGCTGTGTCGGGGAAGAAAAGAAAGTTTGGAGGAACGCGGTGAGCCAGGGCCATCTGAAAGACATGGGGGCGCAGGAGAGGCTGATCGGAAAGGATTGAAGCTACAGAAGGAGGCAGGGTTGTGGAGAAGTTTTGACGTGCGCTTCAAACGTGTCGTGGAGGGCGTGGAAAAAATCTGAAAGAAATTAGATGAATGAAAGAAAGGAGCCGAACAATGGTGATGCACCTCTGGGGCGTGAGGTGTTGTAGGAATATCGTCGTCGTCAACAATGTCATAATTGTCCAGAGTCACAATGTCCATTTTGGAGGGATTGGGAACGCCTAGAGCTGCAGGGTACGCAAGATAGGCTTTGTTCTGGGGAGTGGATGGAGAATCTTTGTCGGAAGGCTTTTGCTGCTCTTGGATCCACTTGTCGAGCAGACTTGAACGTCTTCGGCGTGGTTGAAGAAAAATGGGGCGGGCGTTAAAGGGGTCTTCCTCTGGAGTCGTATATGGGATGTCGTCCATGGCTTGAAAAAAAAGGATTAGCAAAGGATCGATGGAGAAAGGCGGACATGGATGGACTTGTTGTGTAGCACGCGGCGAAGGGGAGTCGTGGAGGGTCGTGACGCTTTGTTAAGAAAAAGACGGGGCGTGATAGTCAGAGAGGTGGCATGAATGGTGGTTCAAGGGAAAGAAGGATTTTGGACTGTTGAATGCAAGTGAACGAGGCATGATTGAACCTTATCAAGCCTAGTCCATTATCTTGTCTACTATCCCCGCGAATAGCCGAGCAGACGGCGTCCTTCTGTATTTCTCCAGAATCTCGCCTTGCCCCTCATCTAGCAGCGTCACCAGTTCTGTGTCCACAGGAAGGCTTCCCAGAAACTGAACCCCTTCCCTGCGCGCCATATCCTCTCCCCCTCCCCTGGAAAACACGTTGCTAACCTCCCCACAACATGGACACACATACCCACTCATATTCTCGATCAGTCCCAGAACAGGCAAATTCACCGCTCGAGTAAACGACAGGCACTTCATCGCATCCATCAGTGCAACCGCTTGCGGCGTAGTAACAATGACCGCCGATAATCGGTCATGTACCCCCGCCATGTGTTCGAGCAAAGAAAGATGCTCATCCGACGTCCCTGAACTCAAACAAATGAATACAACAGCCAATGTGGTTTGCAAAAGAACGGCAACCTGGAGGTGTATCAATCACCAAGTAGTCCAACTCTCCCCACCGCACGTCGCTCAAGAATTGCCTGATCATTCCGTTTTTTTTCGGGCCTCGCCATACCACCGAGTCATTTTTGTTCTTCAGCAGAAAACCAACGCTCATGCACGCAAATCTTGCTCCCGGTCCGTCAACATATACGGGCACCCAACCATCGCTGCTTTGGTGTACCCCTTGGCCGTCAAGGCCAAGCATCCGTGGTATCGAAGGACCTGTGAGATCGACGTCGAGAATCCCGACTTTCGCTCTTGGCGAAGAAGCATAGAGATTGAGCGCCAATTGTGTCGAGACCGACGACTTCCCAACACCCCCTTTTCCAGAAAGAACGATTATAATCCGCTTGACCGATTTCAATCGTCGTGATACTGGAGTGTCTAAGAGATCCATGAGCGTCTGGGAGATCTTAAGTGATCACGTGAATGTAGTAGACGTTTTGCAAAAGATATGAAATCATCATGAGCCTTTGATCCAATTATGCCACCAACTCTTGGCCACTCATTCTGTGGCTCACTATATAGACACATCGTCTTCAACCATGCATGCAACTATTTACACCAATAGTCTCGAAGCCATCGTCCTCTTTGATGCAGTCCCGTTTCCGCGATAACGCTCATATAACTACTTGTGGACCGAAATGTCTCTTGACCTCGGAAGATGCTAACAGGTCGGTGTGCAAAATAGTGAGTTACTATATCATGTAGGAATTTTTTGCCGTCTAAGCGTTCCGAACAGGACCTAACGCATTCTTCATCCGCCTCCAAGGACCTTGTATCACGATCAGACCGCTTGATTCACGAAGTTCACAGAGCCCTGGTTTTGTATGCGCGATGTGCTTTCTCCAACGGTGTCCATTTGCCTCTTCCACATCTCGTCGACGTTTGCATTATGCCGCCCATTATGAATATCTTTCTGGCTGCTCAGCCTCATACTGAAGTCTTTGGCTCAGTATATCTTTTACTAGGCCGTCTCCTCCCCCAATGGATCTCTGAGGCTCGAGCTCAATTGATGAAAGAGCTCACTACCAATGTTCTTCCAAAGCCCGGATCAACCACTCTTGTAGCCTTTACCTTCCTACAATGCAATTTTTGTAGTGCTGTTCGAACATTTTCCTCCGCTTTCTTCCATGATTGCTCTAATCGGCCATATAATTCGTCGCGTAAGGCAGAAAATGACGTTCTGTTTTCGGATAGCTCCATCCTCAAGCACTTGGTACACTCTAAGATTGACTGTCACGCATGGGATGCCCGCAATTTCAGACTTCAACCAGATTCATTAATTCGCGTTCAAAACATCATCACTGCGGTCACCGCAGGCAACATAGAGACGGCGACTTCAATTGAGTTTGACGAGCTTGACCCAAGGCTGGTGTGTGAGCTCTGCACTACAAACAGGAAAAATAGAGGCAAGTTGGTAATGCCTTGGCGGTCTGCTGTAAGTGCTTTCCAATCCTGTTTGCCTTTGTTCTCATCGGGAAACAAAGCTTTTCCACTGCCTTGACGCCCATTATGATGCTTCACCCAGAGATGTAACATGGATATCTCTACGGAAAGAAGATATCACGGGCTATGAATATGCAGCGAAACAGATCTCCTCTCTGAAGTATGACCTCGAGCCCAAATGGGCCTGTGCGATTTGCAACCCCTATGATCGCCTTCACAATTCAAATCTTGACAAGCGTCAAGTCATGACCCATCTCTCTGATTGGTTAGTAGCCTGCCCACTTCACTTAGCATCGTCCACTGAGATCTCAGCAGCCACGATATCTCAGACCCGGCCTTGAGCCAGGATTTTTACCGTCTTACCGATTCAGATCCATACCTTGTATACCCATGTCATCTGGACTAGGCACTTGCGAGTCCAGCCCATGGACTTCAGGACATAACTTGAAGGATACTTGGTAAATCGGAGACTCAGGACATCACCTGTAAGATCGAAAACCGATAACAGTACACGGCATTTAATCAACAACAATAAATGGGAGTAATCGTAATAACAGAGTGTGCGGAATCAGACCTTGAATAAATCCTGTTTCAAGTACTGCAAAGGAGCACCGTCAAAACGGAGAAGAGTATTTAGAATGACATTTACCATTTTACAAAGCCGTGCCATTAGTCCAGCCAGCTGTAACAGAGTTCCGACACCTTCAAGGATTCGCATATGTGTGAAGCCAATCTCCTAAAGCATGATGAGAAGAAAACATGACCTCATGTTGCAATTCCAACCTTGATGTATTCAAGCTTGGTGTATTCTGGCATTCTGCATCGGAGTCAATGTTCCGTGAAGAAATATCAACTGGCACGGGACTCACTCATCGAAGGTCTTGACGACACGGAATATGGTTACGACGATATCGACAGCACTGTATCCTTGATCCCATAGTTCATTCAACTTCTCCATGGCACCATCGATCTCGCCTTTCATGCAATGCCGAATGGCTGTTTGAACAGTGATTGGATGAGGTTGATCGCAAACTTTGAATACGTTGTCGCCTGATATGAAGCCGAAGCCAGAATGTGTCGACTGCAGGTTATTGATAGCCTGTCGCATGTCGCCTTCCGAGGTAAAAATTAGGGCGGTGAGACCATCATCATTATACTCAACCTACCACGAGGTGTAAGCTTTGAACGTCATGAAATATACTGGGATATTCACCTTCTCCATTTCACATATTTCCAACAGACGCTTCAAAATTTCCTGATCCCTCAATTTTGCGTATCGTAAGATCGCACATCTGCTCTGTATGGGCTCGATAATCTTATTGCTCATGTTACAAGCAAGACAGAATCGCGTTGTATTGGAATATATCTCCATCGTTCGCCGAAGTGCCTGTTGAGCACCCGCAGTCATGCTAGAGCTTCTGTCAGTTTCATATTGAATGAAGAAACATGAGATGCACCTGTCAGCTTCATCCAGGATGACAATCTTATGCCTCCCCGGTGGTAATGTGACCTTCTTTTGTGCAAACGCCTTGATCTTGTTCCGGACAACATCAATACCTCTGCACTCACCAGATAAGTCCAGAGACAATCGCATGCAAGTTTACTACGCACCGTTCATCGGACGCATTGAGTTCCAGAACGCCTTCCTTGTATGCGTCACCGAGCAGTTGGTGAGCGAGGCAGTGGATACTTGTGGTCTTGCCAATCCCAGGCATGCCCTAAACCTCCGGCATTAGGTATCTGGCATTTTAAGTATGTCATATTCTCACAGATATAATTATATGTGGGCAATTTCCGTCTCGAGCAATGACCTTGAGACGGTCAATGGTGTCAGCATTGCCAACGATATCATCAAGCACATGTGGCCGGTATTTTTCCACCCTGAGATATATAAGGCAGAATTCAGAAGTTATGAGATTGTATACATACCATGGAAGTTCGTAAGGAACTTCAGTGGGCTTCGTCGCGCTCTTGGAGGAGTCACCAGCCATTCGTGGACGCGCAAATGAACGCGTTGTGTCACGGTCAAGTGACAAGACACTATTTGTGAAGGCTGTAAGAGGCAAACACCGTGACGAATTTGATGGAGAAATTTGGAAATATTGTCACCTTAACATAAATGTTCTCCCGTCGCCCATTTTCAAATTCATGGGGGCCAGTCATTTCCTTCACTGGTGAGCTCTGTGTGCCAGCGCTTCCATAGTCTACTTATACATGTTCTTGAGCCAAAAGATGCCGCCAGTACTCGTCCAAACCACCACCTCACCTTCGCTCGTCCCCTGCACTTCCTGAACCACGAATAGACTACCGCGCAATTGCAGAAAATATCGTGAAAAAGTCTAATAACGCAATTAATCGAAAGGCTCCGCTCCCTACTGGTGCCATCGACCATGTTGCTCGCATGTATACCGAGTACAAACGCCTACTGAACGATCTTAATGCGAAACGGAACGCCCGTTCCATTGTTGGGGAAGACATACGGAGGGCATCTGACAAAAAGGATGCTGAAGCAAAGCAGACAGCACTCGCAGAGGCCACACGGCTCAAGGCCGAGGTCAATCAACTCGAAGTGAACGTGGGGGCAGTAGAAGCTGAACTCCTTGCTCTTGCCCTCGCTATACCCAACGACACACACCCAGAGAGTCCATTAGGGCCCGAGTCTGCTGCAGTCATACTCGATACATGTGGTCCTTCTCCTATGTCTGCAGACCCCCAGCGGGACCATGTGGCAATTTGCAGAAAGCTCGACCTTCTTGACCTTGAAAGTGCTTCAACGGTCACCGGATCCTCCTGGTACTACCTATTAAACGAAGCTGCATTGCTGGAGATAGCTCTGACGAACTATGCCATGTCCGTTGCTCTCAAACGAGGTTTCACCCCAGTTACCACCCCAGATGTCGTCCGCTCTGATATTGCCAACCGTTGCGGTTTCTTGCCACGCGATCATTCCGACGCGCCTTTGCAGCAAACTTATCACCTTCACACTCCTCCTGCATCTCCTGAACTAGTGCTTTCGGGCACGTCAGAAATACCCTTAGCAGGCATGTTCGCTAACAAAATCTTCCAGTCATCAGCTTTGCCATTCAGGGTGGTTGGGCTTGGGCATTCTTTCAGAGCAGAAGCAGGTGCACGGGGAGCTGATACACGTGGTCTCTATAGAGTCCACCAGTTCACAAAAGTGGAACTTTTCGCTGTGACTACGGATTCTGAAAGTGAAGCGATGATGTCAGAGATGGTTGAGATTCAGAAAAGTATCCTCGACGGACTTGGTCTACCTTACAGGTAACAAGCCGACACCAAGCCTTTTCTTTTGTCTGACCTATCTATAGGGTTCTTGATATGCCAACCGAGGAACTCGGTGCTAGTGCCTATCGAAAATTTGACATGGAAGCCTGGATGCCAGGACGAGGCAGCTGGGGTGAAGTCACATCAGTTTCCAACTGCACGGACTTTCAGGCACGCCGATTACATATCCGCTACCGACGATCGCCACCTAAAAACACAGATGGTGAAATTCCCTCTTCCACGTCTACAACAACGGCTCTTCCTTTTGCGCATACATTAAATGGAACAGCAGTTGCCATTCCGCGGCTCATAATTGCTTTACTTGAGAACGGCGCGATATTAGATGAACGAGGCGAGGTTACTAAGGTCCGACTACCAGAAACTTTGAAGCCGTTTTGGGTTGGTCCTCAGAACGACCGAGATATAATTGAATGGGTGTAAGTGTTACTGGGCATTGTGGCATTCTCGGAGGTGATATTTTGGCCTGTAAAAGTACACCGGAGACATCCATTGGATACTTTATATCTAGCAACAATATACAAAAGTACTATAGCTTCCCATGTTAAATCTGATCCCTTCGGTCCAAGATCAAGATTGGTGAAAATGTGCTGGTGACTTACCATCTCTTTGATGGTCCTACCGCCACTTCATCAGTGGATGGGTCAGCGAAAGGATCATCCCCTGTCAATTGTTTTGTCAAAGGAATCCGAGAATAAGGTTCATCGTCTAATCCGTCAACAACGTCGACATAGTCCCTCCCTCCAGGTTTCCGCGAAGATACACCGCTTGCGTGAGTCTCTTCGTCTGAAGAGTAATCGCTGAAGTCTGAGAGCGAGCCTCGCTTATTATTGCCTTTTGGTGCTTCATCCTCATCGGGTGTGGAAGGCTGTAGAGGACGTGGTAGGTCATTTGAAGAAGCTCCAAGTGGACCGAAATTCAGGTCTCGAAGGTCTGGATGGAGATTAATGTGGGATTCCTGAGCAACGCTTTGATCCTGACTATTGCGTGGATTGCGTTGCTCCTCGACATTTGTGATGTGTGTGGAAGCAAGATCACCAGCCAAGGTGTTCGTTGATTCTGAACTTTCACCTGCCGCAATTCTGTCATAATTTTCTAGTGCGACCATGATTCGTTCATTTGTCTCAATTAATGTCCCAATCAGCTCCTCATTTTCGACTAACTAGAATTGGTGCAATGTTGATGAGAGGGCCTACAAGGGTAGACACAAGACGAGAAACTCGCCTGAATGTACCGAACGATCTGCTTCTTAACTTGCTTGGCCTTTTCCAGGCATTCTTGAACGCGTTCATTTGTTCGTATATTGTCTGTCTTCGGATTAACCAGCTGCATCACAAATAATCAGGATGGGACACGGGGAATAGTCATGAAAACAAGGCTGACTGTGATAGCATTTGCGAGATTACTGGAAGCCTGAGAGGCTTCCACAATGCTGGCCAGTACCTTTGGCTTATCCTACCATCGAGCATTAAACTATCCTTGATCTTGCTAAATAGTTATCCGTACCTTCTCGAACACGAACCGGCCTTGTTGTCTCTCTTCTTCTGCCTTTCTTGTCTTTGTCTGTTCCTTCTCCGCCTTCTTCTTATCTCCTGATGAAGTGCCCATGAGATGCGCCACATCCTGGTAAGGTTGGTGTTGTCTTCCCTCTCTAACGCACTGCTTGTACAATCCTGCCAAAACCGACATTGAGGGGTCTGACTTGAACTGTTCCTGCCAGGATGCAAGCACTGCCATCAGTTTCTTGCGAACCTTCTTGTCTGCGTTGTAATCGGCCGAGAGGTTCTTCATTGCATCTGTTAGCTGCCCATCTGCAAAGCTTGCTGTACCAGTAACAGGGATTCAGATGAACTGATTGACAAAGGAATCTAGAATATCGTACAGGTGAATTCGGCGCCACAGTTTTCGACAAGAGCTTTCAGAATCTAGGGAAACAATCAATCGCATCTTGACCATTTGTTTGGCAGACACCCACAACAAGAGCGCGATACTGTTGATGTGCATTTCCGTGTTTCAGCTTTTTACGTACTGCCCGGGAAGCTTCCGCCGGCCTTGCGAACATAACATCAAAAGATTGAACGCTTTCATATGGAAATAGCTCACCCGGCAGCCTGAAGGTTGATAGAGTCGACAAGTTCCGGGATACTGTTGCAACAAATGAATTCATCGACTATAACAGCAGTCAGAGACGCACCCATCGTATGTCTCCTCGTCGACGCTACTTGATGTTAGGATATCAACCCAATCTGTGATCGAGGACTGGTGCAAGGTTCGGATAGAGCAAATCAAGATCCATTGAGAAGCAGCGTACTCGAGGTTTTTCGCGACCAAATGCTTGTTTGGCAAAGTGAAAGGCAGACATGATGGACAAGACGAAGAGAGCAGGATGTCGGACTTCGACAAATTGGGACTTACTTACAGCATAATTCCTGAGTTGATGGTGTTCTATTCATTCACAAGCTATGGAACACGTGTATTCAATGTACAAACGAAATATCATATGTACATTACTCTTAACAACATTAAATTACATCAGTCAGACCAACTTAATATTACGAACT
The DNA here is from genome assembly GCA_017657195.1 of Termitomyces sp. T70a. NCBI lineage: Eukaryota > Fungi > Basidiomycota > Agaricomycetes > Agaricales > Lyophyllaceae > Termitomyces > Termitomyces sp. T70a. The sequence continues at coordinate 27,173 of JAGGAT010000063.1, forward strand.
GTCTTCACTATTCGTTCCATCCGAAGAATATCCTCCACTTGCAGACCCGTGAGTCGATGTGGGCTGTACTTGGGCCGGCTGTATTTGGGGTGGCAGTCGTGAAGCGCCATTGTTTTGAATGATTGTTGCCATCGAAGGCTGCGCACTGAGCGGAACAGGACTCTCAAGATACAACCTGATCAAGACTGTTTCCAATGCCGCGACGCTTACACTCGGGTATTCGTATACGCGAGCATGTTCGCGGACTGAATGAAAGAGCGTTGCCATGTTCTCCCACCGATCCTGAGACATCCCAGGATGTACATGCGGAGGAGGCGGGACAAATTGTGGAGGTGGAGGATAGGGAATTGGCTGAGGGGGTGCATAAAGTGGTTGGGGTTGTCCGGGCAATGGAGCGATCATTTGCACGGACGAGAACACATTGGCAGGCTGTTTTTGAGGTGCGGAAGATGGAGATGGCTCAACAACGGTGCTAGTGGGGGAAGTCGTTGGAGCGGGTGTTATTGAAGTATCTGGGGGAACCGATTCTCTTCGACGCTCCTTTACTGCTGCCTGTGCCGCCTTACGTCCTCTTCTGGTAAATGGTAGATTGGCGGGTCCTATCTCGTGAGAATGCTGTGAACAATCTGAATATGCGAATGAGTCAAATAGAAGAAAATGGCAATGAAAGCCTTACAACATGCACGCACTTCTTCTGTATCAAAGTAAGTCTTGTAGCTTATGGAGGCCGGACAACCTGTTCCCTCAAGCTGATCGTCCAGTCAACCAGGCATCAAGCGCGGACTGTGGAAGAACGTACCTTGCGGCTAGGAACTTTTCGAACCCGCTCTGGGTGTTTCTTCACATACTTCTTCCTCCCACTCCTAGAATGCCTTGCACAAACCAATTTGGTATGATCTTTGAATCGGGGCGGCACAGCTTTGCTGCCATGCGTATCTCCCTTTGGAGACATGATTATCTGAGAAATCGCAGAGAAAATGAACCTTAAGTTGACGACATACTTTTACAAACTCGACGACATGGCGTTCCTCTTCCTGAACACGCCATTCATTGAAAGCCGCTAGATTTGGAAAGATGAGAGTGTAGCCATCCTCAGAGTCTCCAGATCCATATGGCTGCTTTGCATGGCCTACGGGTTTGGGGGGATTGGAGAAGGGGGTTGTAGGGTTTAAGGTAGCGGAGAAGGTAGAGGTAGACGAAGCAGGGGCGCCCTGAGTGTGGGCAAGATGGGGAGGAAGTGGTTGATGGAGGGAGATCTCTCCCAAACGGAAATGCTGAAAGCTCATTATATTGAAGCGAGTTATTTTTTCAGCAGGAAATTGCGAGGAAAATGCCTGTCTTTTTGAGACGATCCTTGAGAATCTTGCACGTCACACTACTTGTCACGCAACGCCCATGACCTCTCTTCGAAATTCCATTCACCGTCGCAACCACAAGGAGCGTTCCCAGCTAGCTCACAGAACCAAACTTGGCATCCTTGAGAAACATGCCGACTATGTTAAACGTGCCAGGGATTATCACTCTAAGCAGGACAAGTTAACGCGCCTCAAGCAAAAGGCCGCAGAGAAAAACAAGGATGAATTTTACTTTTCTATGCGGAATGAGAAGACGAAGGCAAGCACAATGTCACATTCCTCATGGGCTTTGACTGATGTGTCTTTAGGATGGTGTGCATATTAAAGATCGGGGCAATGTTGCTCTCCCAACGGACATGGTCAAGGTACTCAAAACCCAAGATGAGAATTATGTCCGGACTGTACGAGCGGCAGGACTAAAAGTGCGCATTTCCTCCTTTTCTATATTCTGCAAAACGTTTGAGAAATATCCGCAGAAAATCGACAAACTCAAGAATCAGTTGACCGAAATGGCAGATTTGATGAAACTCAGTTTTCTGGACGAACAAGCCGAAAATGATCTTGAGCAGGAGGAGTTGCAGATTTTGATTGATGCTGGGATAATTTCGGGACGTTCCCGACCAGGTCGGAAAGGAAAGCATATAGTATTTGTGGAGAATGAGGCTGAAGGTGCGTTCTCGCATACGAAGCCGTCCTTCTTTGCTGACTTGAAACTCAGCTCACAATTACCGGCCAATGCAGAGCTCATCGTCAACCTCTAAACAAGCAAACGCCGACATTGCTGAAGAAAAGGAGGTAGACCTTGGTTGGAAGTCGACCTCAACGAAGAATTCTCAAACATCAAAACATACGCCTGAAGGTTTGCATAAAGTGCAGGATGCAGTGACACTAGGCGATAAACGAAAACGTCTCCTCAAAGAATTAGCCGCTCGGTTGGTTCGAGACCAACAGCTACGATATGCTCAAAGAGAATTTGAGATGCAACGGCTTATGATGGGCAAAGGTGGCCGGAAGAAGATTGTGGGGGCAGAGAAAGTCGAAGGCGATTCAGATTCAGAGGAGGATGAAGATGAAGTTGACGCGCGAAAAGGCAAACCCAGGAAGGTTTCACAAACAAATAGCGAGACGTACAAACCGCGAGTATACAAATGGCGTCTAGAAAGGAAGCGCTAAAGATCCCAATGCAATGAGTGTGTGGAATCTACTATGGTATATCAGTGAAGAGATATGACATGTCCAAAGGAGTGGGCAGTAAGTGTCTTGGAAACTAATAATGGGTATGACTAGGTGGTAGCATATGCACCGAAAGTGACGCCAGCGGCGAGCAACATGGACACTATCGTAAAAATTCTGGGAGATAGGGACAAGGCCCCATTGCCTTTAGTAGTGCCTGTACTCGAGTCAGAGGATGTTTTGGGCAAGGGTGTGGCAATGGGAGTGGTAGGAGCATAAGTCACTCCATTAATGGTCGCAGCTACTTGAAAGACAGATCCACCACCGTATTCATAGAACTTGGGAGAATGAGCAGCCTGCTATCAGAGTAATAATACGACTTACATCCACGAGTAAGAAATTAGGTGGTCTGGTGTTGACGGATGTACAAGTATTCACTTGTTCGCCAAGAGAGCCTGCGCCAGATGCAGCATTGGTGATATTGGCTTTGTCAACATCAGGAGCTGGTTGACCGAGCACCGTTTTGTCAAGAAAATGGTTGATGAGGTACATCTGCGTTGTGGTGTCGCCCTTGGTACGGTTCACAGTGCAGTCGAAGAGATTGGCATCAACCACATCGAATGCAGTTTCCCAGACATTAGTGAATTCTGTGAGATTGTAGTCAGAATACCTTTGCAGGATGAGATGATGAGACAGCAACCATCGATGATATATGGGACAGCAGTGAGATCTGCCTGGTTATCCATGAAGGTCACAAGACGCTTTCCTGAGTCAATCATAGAACCAAGGGTAGGCCATGAGGATGCTTGTAACGGGCTCGTTGAGGGCGCGTATGACACAGCATCCACACCAGCAGCAGTGTACACCGAACCAAACGTCGAGGCAGGCGCGTTGTTGATGTTGACAATCAGTATTGAAAGCACTGTCAGAATGTTGAGATGAGAGTAGTGCACGGAACAATCTTGTTGAGCATACCTTCGTTAGGGTTCGCATCAAGCCATGTTTTAACTGCGGAGCTGTGTCAGCGTCAAAGCGTGGAGTACGGAAAAAACACACCAGTCTTCAAGTAATCCTCAAATGTCCCGCCGTCAAAGAGAGACTAGACAAAATTGATCAATCTTCGAGAAAGTTAGGTTGATGGACTCACGCATGAGGTATGACACAACCTGATAACATTATTTTGGAGATGGGCTTGTACTTGAAGCATACGTACACCATCGTTTAATTGCGTCGTTACTGAACTTCAGTGTGAGAGAACCATAGGATTTATGAGAAGACAAATATCACAGACTATTTTGATCTTGATTGATTGCGACTATGGGATAATCAGCAAACGGTCACCGAGACATGAATGAAGATCCACAATTGAATGAACCGTTCTGGATAGCATAAGAGTCATGGCTTCCAACATAGGATACTGCGCCATAGCTCTTGTCACATAGTTCTGCGTGTCCGTTGCACACCGTTGCACGCCGAGCAGGGACCATGCCCTGTACGGCAGCGGTAAAGAATAGTAGAGATTTCACGACCTGCGTTAGAGTTTTGTGAGAGAGAAGCATTTCTGGGCAGGTAGGGACAGAGAGAGATGGGGATAAGACAACAAGACGAAGGCAAGAAAGAAAGAAGATAGAATATGTGGTGTGTGACCGATCGATATCTGTCTATCCAACAACAGCAACTTATAATTGTGATCGTTAAACTTATTTTTAACCCTCATGCAGACTTCCCGATCTGTCTTCCTTTACGCTTTCTGCGACCTGTTGAACGTTGTGAACACGTAGTGGCCTATAACAGCAAGCAACAAGTAACTTGTGGACGAGATATTTTTAAACCAGTTCTACAATGGTATAATGACACTGCTTCCATCAATCTAGCTGGCAACAGATATCAAGCTACAACCCCGACAGCAGCGTGGGTTACTCAATCTACATCCAACTGTCATGTCCCGAGTCGTTCTAGTTACAGGCTGTTCCACGGGCGGTATTGGTTTTGCGCTGTATGTTTTCAAGCGCTTAATGCTTTGAGCTCATTGCTAATCACGAGTCTTGAAGTTGCAACGAATTCGCTCGACAAGGATGCAAAGTATATGCGACGGCTCGTAGTATTGAGAGTATGGGCGAGTTTTCCTACCCCACAATCGAGAAAGTGGTGTTGGATGTGACTGACGATGCTGGTGTCGCGGATGTGGTGAAATTTATTGTCGAAACCGAAGGGAAAATTGATATCCTGGTCAACAACGCTGGGTACTTTAGTGCAGGTTCGTGTCTAGCCAGGGCCTTCTATGCATGCATAGTATTCAATCATCAAGCAAGGTCCCATAATCGATCAGAGTATTGAGGATGTCAAGACCAACTTTGACACGAATACGTTCGGTGTACTTCGTCTGGCAAAAGCGGTGATCCCTCTTATGGCAAAGCGTCGAAGTGGGCTTATCGTGAACATCGGGTCCATCGTTGGGGAAATGCAAGTTTCTCTGCTGTGGCTGATTTGCCAAGATTGTAACTCACAACATTGTCAGTGCGACCCCGTGGAATGGCATTTATTGTGCCTCAAAGGCTGCTGTCCAGAGCATCAGCGACGTTCTTTCAATGGAATGCAGACCGTTCAATATCTCTGTGTTCCACGTGGCGCCAGGCGGCATTCGGTCGAACATTGCTGATAAAGGCGGGGCTCGCTTCAAACTTCCAGAAAACTCTCTGTATACCGCCTTCATTCCAGATATTATGAGGCGAATCTACGCTAGTCAGGCACCAGGTTCAATGCCGACTGACGCTTTTGCCAAGGAAGTGGTATCGAAAGCACTACAGAAGACCCCGCCTCTGTATCTGTGCACCGGAGCGAAATGGTATCTATTCACAGTCTTCAAGTGGCTTCCGAAGACAGTGGTCCTGAATCATCTATGGAAAATGTTTTCCAAAAAGGTTGAGCCTTGAGGCTGTCAAGGGAGGGGAGGTTGAGATGATAGAACGTTGAAGCGGCTATCTAGAGCTGTATTGACTGTAGATTACAATGTTTCTATGTGGATTGTGTGCAGATCTAACTGTCCGAGGAATGATACATAATTAATGTTTGGCCAGAAGTGCACAGCCACCTCGCCTTGGCATTGTTGCTTTCAACCACGGTACCATGTCGCGATACCCAGACTATCTGTCGCCCAATGTGACCCCGACAAAGCTGAGCAAAGTGCACAAGTCGCGTGCACGACGCGAGCCTTCGGGCGTGTTCTCACTATTCAAGCCGCCACAGATCCAGCAATTCAAGGAGGCCTTTCAGCTGATTGATCATGACAAGGATGGATGGGTGACTGAAGGCGACTTGAAAGAGATCTTCTCGAGTCTCGGTGCGTCGAAGGAACGTGGGGTGAGGCTGTTACTTATTCTGAGCAAGGCATCACACCGTCGAAACAAATGTTGGACGATCTGCTGAGTGCGAGACCGGGTGGGGGTAGGATGGCGTACTTGGAGGACCGAGGAATCAACTTTACCATGTTTCTTACGATGATGAGTGAACGACTGTTTGAATTTGACACGGAGAAGGAGCTGCTGGAGGCATTTGAGTCGTTTGACGAGAACGACACGGGAGTGGTGAAGGTGGACGAGATGCGGAAATGGCTGAGGGAGGTTGGGGCACGGATGGACGAAGACGAGGTTGGTGTGTGTTGTTGTGGATGACGAACGAGGACTGACTGGACTGCAGATTGGGCGACTGCTGGAGGGGTCGTTCAGCGACCGACAGGGGAACTTTAACTACCGGGAGTGGGTGAAGGTATTGCGGGTTGAGGAAAGCGTAGAACAGTAGAAAACATGAGATGTATGGCTTGGCATGCCAAGGGGCTTGGCGGAGGACCCCGGAGAAAATGCCAAGGGATGCTTGGCTGAGCGATCGGCTTGGCAGAAGTTGGCTTAAAACATCATGTCCGGAATATTTCCCTCGCGAGAAGTCGTCCCCTTGAACATTCCTGAGTTGCAGCTCCTCTGGTCCTCTCCCATGCCGTCCCCGTCGTCCCCGCCAGTCAAGTCCCAGTCCCCCGACCCCCCTGCTGCCCATCGCTGCCAGTGGGTCGACTGCGACCTTCAGTTTCCCGACCCAGAGGCCCTCTACAACCATCTCTGCAACGACCACATTGGCCGCAAGAGCACAAACAATCTCTGTCTCACATGCAAGTGGAAGGACTGCGGCACTTCCTGTGCCAAGCGTGACCACATTACCAGCCATCTCAGAGGTCTGTCTGACTATCCCCCTTTTCGTCGCCTCTGTTCACCCCCGCAGTCCATACCCCGCTCAAACCCCATGTCTGCGAGGTACGTTTAGTTCTCTGTACTCCTGACCTTGATTTATCGTCCAATCAGATCTGCAAAAAGTCTTTCAAGCGTCCCCAGGATCTCAAGAAACACGAAAAAATCCATACCGAGGAACATCATCAGCAGCACAAACACTCAAAGGCCATAACCGTCGTCGATCCCGCCTACGTGTCCAGAGTCCGCGGAGAGTTGTCGAGCCGTTCTTTTGACAACAAGAGTACCTCTTCCAAATCTTCCTCGAGTCCTTCAGTGCTCAGGGGTTCCGCAGCACGGTCCAAATCCCATTCATCCACAGGTTCCGACGGCAAGTCCTTCCGCCATCACTTCATTTATTGGCTTACTGATACCCTTTTTAGCATCCCATCTAGGCATGCTATCCACTCCCTCCCCGGAGCTTGATCATCCTCCCATACACCGCGCGGCGCACGATGCATTCTTCCAGAATCCCCAATCATCATCCTGGGAAAATGTACAGCAAGAGCCATCCATTTCCACCGGCTCAAAAAGGACCCATGATTACTTTGACGAGTTTCTCTTTGATATGAAGAAACGAAAAGTCGTTCCTTCTTATGATTCACGTAGGAGCCTTTGTTTATGTTCCATTTTTTAATGTCTGAGTTGAATATTAGGCATGGCACAACGCTTGGAAGACATTGCGTATTTTCACAATAATAATCACGCCCCAAACTTTAACCCGCGATCTGTGTCCCTCGACATACGAACACCCGCAGAACTTGCTGCCGTCAATGAATTCCTTGTGACTTTGGGACGAGATGTCGCGGGCAATACACGCGCACATCCTCCCTCTCAACAGAACAATCAGCACCTTCCTCAACCTTTCTCACCCGAGACGTATTTCGATCCTGTGAGTCTCGGCCAACTTGGGCTCGCCGGAATGCCTGGCATACCTTCCAGCAACTCCAATTTCCAGCAAGACCATGCATATACACCTTCCGCCCCTTCAGCTCAATTTAACAATCACAATCCCTATCAATATGCCAGGTCGACCCATTCGTCTGTGCAACCAAGTCAGTACGGCATGTACGGAGGCGTCGGCGATGCTTCAGCGCACTATAATAACGATTACAATTCCCACAGTCGTCGACTGTCAGGGAAGTATGCTCACACATCCCACTCTTCCTTCTCTCCCCATTATCACCATCCGACACCTCCCCTCGAAAGCGGCTCTCCTCATTCCACGGTTTCTACCCCTGTGAATACCACGCCTCCACAGGTGTCTTTATCCGTGCCCGACACCGTCGCCTTCGATTACCTACACAGTTCCAGGGTGCCCCCCGTGCCACACCTTGCACGACCAGATTTCTTGCCAAAGACCATGCGTACCGTTGTCCCACTGAAGACCGTTCCGGGTTCTCAACCACCAAGACGGGAGCCAATGGAGCTTACAGTTCCCGTGTCTCATCATCACAGGCCACTCATGGACCTTAGCGCTTCTACTATACCTTCCCCGCTCAAGGGTCACTCATTATACCCTCTTCTTACAGATGGAGATGCGGAGCTGAAACTACCGCCGCTACATCGCTCATTCCATTCACCTTTACCACAGTCGCGCTCGTCTTCGCCCAGCACTTCGTCGGCACGTTCGGCTTCTCCAGCTGACACCATACTTCCAAGTCTCCGCTACATCGCAACACCTGCGCTCAATACGCGTGAAGCTGATAAGTTGACGAGGGAGCTCGGCAGAATTGAGTTGGAGAACCGTGTGGGAGAGGTTGGCATAGAAGACAGGAAACGCCATGCACAATTGATCCTTGACCTAATTGTTTCTATTAACAGAAAGTTTAAGGAGGATCATCCGGAGTCTTTTTGACAAGAAATAGAACAGCTTATCATTGTTCGAGTTATTCTTACCCACTTTCACAATTCAATCTGCGGGCCTTACTCGTAGTCTGATCATCATTGTACATTAAAAGATACTAGTGTACAAACAACTTTGTTACCTTGTTCTGCATGCAGGAAATTGTCCACAAATTGATTTGAGAGATAAAGTATAGAGTAGCGTGTTATACGAAGAGGTGGGAGAGAATCATGAACGTTTAAGCGTCAATTTGATCTTCGGATTTAGGCCGGATGGTGTTGGCGGGCCTGGCTCCTCATCCATACCAGACATAGGTGGACTCATGGCCAAGGGCGAGTGAACGGCGACTGGATGTCCAAACGAAGTCGAGGGACCCCGATTGAACCCAATATTTGGCAGACCTGCCGTAACCGGTGGGGGGCTTGTAGCAGAGCCCGAAGCTTGCGGAGTAGTGGGTGCTGTCCCACTGTTGAACTCGGCCCACCGGGGACACTTCCGATTGGTTTCTAAAATCACACACACATCAATTGTAAAATTCTAAATGCTTCGATATGTCAACGTACTCATGTGACCCATCTGACCACAGTGACCACAACGTCTCTGTAGGAAAATTAGTCTCATGACTCGGGAAGATATAGAGTCCAAAAGCATTCGTACTGTCGTATCGGGCTTGATAGGTCGATTGAGCTGCATAGGCGTACCGCCCTCCTTGACAATCTTCGCATTCTTTCTGTGAAGACGTCTCTCCTGATTTTTCTTCATCCGGGCAATTTCTTCCTCCAGTCTAGGATTTATCAAATTTCCATGTGTGAACAAAGGTTGAAAAAGAATTGATTACCTCTTTTTCGCACGTTTGTCCTTGTCAGCGTCACCCGTGGGTGCTAGACTGTCAGCTAGAGTGGATTCTTCCTCAATAGCTTGCCTGCTGCGCACATACGCACGGATGACCGCAGGATCCCGTACGATTTCGTACTTCCAGATGCCATCAACCTATTGTGAGATGCATGAGGCTTGCTCATCAAACCCCGTCAGCACTAAAGACAAACCAGTCTCCTGATTCGAAGGACTTTTCTGTTTCCTTCAGGTCCTAGACTCATTTCTCGATCCCGGTCTATTGACGAGGCCCGGCTAAACGAGGGAGAAGGTGGCCTAGAATCCCGATGACTTCCTTGTAACAGTTGATTACTGTTGTACCGTGCCTCGTCTTCCGCTGTTAACTGTGGCTCGTCCTTGCGGCTGAGGGAGACGTATTGAGCCCTCCAAATTCGCTCAATTTCTGATTTGTAGATGGACTGTTGCTCTGCGACGTTGTACCGATGTTGAGATTTGGGTCGGTTCTCAGCCTCGGCTATCAAAATCAGTTAACGATGGAGGTTTAGGCTCCACGACTAAACTCACCCATTTTCTGATCATAATCTTCGCCTGCTTTGACAAATATATCCTTCATCGAAATACGAATGAAGCTAAATGCTTCTCCGCGACCTGTAGGATCGCCTTCGCCATGTAATCGAAGCATCGCTTTCGCCTGTGTAGCAAACAAGAAGTTCTTGGTAGTTATCCAGGGAGCAAGTTGTTGCTCTATAGAAAGATTGGACTCGTCACCATCCGCAACATCCGTGACTTGACTGTAACCTGAGTCTTGTAGATGTCGCTGACCAACTTGCATACTCTCAGTCAGAACCACCTGCTCTGGCGTTACCATCTTGAGCATGTCTACATCACTGGGAATCGTCCACCCCGATTTCAATCGCCAGAATCCCTGGTGGGGCCCTCGTCTATGATATTCCATAAATTCCTGTGGAATTATATTTAGTTCTGGTTCGGTCAAGGGAGTCAATAATAAAGCTATACCTTGAGTCTTTGCCTCATCTGTAACTCATTCTGATCCGGAAAGTATTTCATTAAACGGGAGATCTTCAGGCGTTCCCCTTGGCTTTTTTTAAGTAACTTGAATGCAATAATCTGCAAGCGAAACTTGATTGTATTTGTGATCTTGCGAGAATGTGGACCCGGGACTTCAGTGACAGGATATGTTTGTCCGATGACGAAAAGATTCTTGATGTCTCGTAAGAAGTATTTTGTTTCACCCTTGACAGTACTCCTAGAAGTGACCTTCAGGGAAGATTTTACTGGAATTTACGAGTCCTCATACCTGACAACAAGAAAATCGGTCGCATAAGGTTTCTGTCGAAACAAAGGTGCTCGGATAAGATTGTTATAGAGAGCTGGTACAGTGGTCCCAGGTTCAACGTAGCCGAATTTCATGAACGGCGATTCATCTTGAGGCTCAAGAACGAACGGTACACCGAGGTCAAACTAAGAGACTGTTATTGAAGTTCAGAAAGACTCGAACGTTCAGCATACCTTGGGAATGTGTTCATCCTTCTCGTCTTTCTTACGATAATAGTTCACCAAAACACTCCCCATTCCAAAATTTGGTATGATAGGCGGGTGCTCTTCCTATTAAGAGAGACCGGTAAGCGCGAACCCAAAGCTTAGTGTTGTTGACTCTTACAGAATATTCCCAAACGACAAAATTACTGGTATCCTTCAGGCTCAAATCGGCCGTTCTATGTAATCCTTCCCCAACATTGCCTCCTTTTCCTACCTTTCTGCCTGCTTTGTCTTTCTTCTTTTTTGCTGTACGAACCTTGCTGAATCGTAGCTCGATATTAGAAGGAAACTGAAGGGCAGGGCGATGAAAAGAGCGAGCTTCTTGTTTTGATAGACGAGTTTTGAACTAGACAAATGTCAATTCGCAAGCAATATTATCTGCGTGCAGTTACTTACAAATGGCAGTTGAAGTTTTTGAGCTGGATACGCGTGTTCAACCGTGAGTTGTCCGAATGTTTGTCGCACGCGGTGTCGGCCTCCTTCTTTCGCCACTTCATAGAAATGATCGTTGGAGATGTTGAATTTGTCACGAGTGGAGCCACCATCAAGTCTGAGGCGTTTACGGGGTCGAACAGTCTCGACTGTACTTCATCAATATTCAAAGATGTTTCAAATTGTTGGACCCTACCGTTCCGTTCCTCTGGATTGATGTCGTCCTCGTGGTTAAATTCTAACTGTGTGAAATCTTTGAAAGGGGCATTGGGTCCCCAGATGATGCTTTGTGTCCACGCGCCAGATTCCAGAACCTTATTCACAGGTGTTGTAAGGTTATGTTCCATGGAAGACGTCAAACCAGCAGGAAATGGGTCTGGCTCATATATAATTTGTTCTTCCCAATTAGAAAGGAGAACAAGGTCGAAAGTACGGTCATGAAGTGGCAATTTGACTGGAACCTCAGTTTTGTCGCGAGACTAGAGAATATCAGGAGTTATCTCTCAGTGAATACAAGCGAGACTCACCTCGAGAGCCTTACGGAGGTCAAGCTCAACACTTCCAGCCGAGACCACATCTTCAACACGCTTGTTCTCAACTTGGCGTTTTGTATCGCCTACCACCGCATCCAAGAACCCTTTAGGAACCTCCTTCTTGCGAGAGTATACGGTTTCCACTGTGATGTGATTAAGCCGGTGAACTACCATTGATGATCTATCCCAGGTACAACATACCATGAAAAGGTCGTTTGCCTAATCGAGATTTTCGGACGGTATATCCTTTAAAAAGTTCACTGAAATCTAAAATTTTGTCTTTTTCAAAGGCAGGGAAGCGTTCGTATACAGTTTTCGGGCGCTCTACCAGCCTTTTGACTACGCGGACACGCTTCTGCTTTTGTCGTAGACCTGGTGATTGAGTCTCCTGTTTGACCAAGGCTTCTTCAGTTTCCTCTTCTTCACGCATCTCCCTATCAATCTCCTCCTCCCAGTCTTGGCCCTGATCTGCTCCCACAGCATCCTCGTCCCACTTGTCGTTATAGATCTGTCCTGAGTTCAAGGCTGAAATACCAGTGATGCCAAGCTGGTTTGCCAATGCTGTGTTGTTCGGTAATGACAGTCCATCTAAGAGATGATTCAGAGAGAAGCCAGTGAGAGCTGAGATCGCGTCATTTTCATCCTGGGTAGTCATACCTACGAAGACTCGAGGTGGATAGTGAAGGAACACGCTCTTGCCAAGCTCGACCAAATATCGGCATTTTACTTACAATACGCGTTCGTGACTCGGACGCGTTGACTGAGCTCAAGCTCAAGGCTTGTCCATGGAGAGGGATCTAGCTTGCAAAGTTGAGGTAATAAGCTCAGGGCATCAAACTGGTTCTCAACTAATAAGCGTCTCCATCAGGACTTCAGGAAGGCGGCCGCAAAAGCAGCAGACGACGTCGTCTATAGAAAGTTTCCGGCCAAGGTGTGTGCGATGCCATCTTGATAGACGTATTTAAAATAAATGAATTTAAAGATACTGTGAGAGGGATCCAAGTCCAATGCCAGCTTTTCTACGTGCTGAACTCCGATAGGGAGCTCCACAAACTTGTGCAGACGACCTTGACGAGAGATTCACCTTTTCACTTGTTCCATGCTGAAACGTTCACCGATGCTACCGTGTATCCTCCTCCAACAGAATTGTCTACCATTGGATCAGCTCAAAAGAAGCGAAAGAGAGACGACGACGCTCCGGCTGATGACGTTACTTTACGCAGCGATATTCAACATGCGAAGATTCCCAGCCTCATGGTCGCTAATCGACATATGTCACAGAAAGTGCATTATGTTTTGAAGAAAGAGTGTGCGGAAATGGCAGGAATGATTGTGTGCCTCCATGAATCTATCATTGCAATAGTCATTGAAAAGTCATGTTTTCTTCCAAGGACGATCTGAAGCTTTGGGTGACGTTGACAATGCCAAAGTATGCGCTACTATGTATGCAGATGATAATGGCTCAATAGTCCTTTTCTAGGATTGAAGAGTACGTCTCAACTGATCTATCATGAAAACTCCTAATATAATGTATACTCCAGTGGGGACAACTTTGGTGTGGTTGCATGAGCTTCTCCCATATACTCAACTTACTCTGTCAAAGGCGTCCAGATACAAGAAGGTTTTTTCCCCCTTTATCAATTGTTCTCGCATGTCAATGTTGCCCATCAGAGGTCCTAGCTGAACTTCATCGAGCGCAGGAAAGCGCCTACAACTTGCGCGATGCTTCTCGACAAGATTATCTTGCCAGAGCTGAAATATGCTCCAAAATTTTGAAGTATCCAAATATTGAGGATTATGCTGTAAGATATCTTTTTGACTAACTGAAGCGACCCGTACTCATATCCGTTTCAGCTCGCTCTGAAGGAGCATGATGAGAAGCAACTTTATCTTGCTCGACAACACCTTCTCGACATTAGAAACATGTATGCCGTTCTGACAGACCTCATCCAAAAGAACATATCCAAGGCATGCCACGTTTACGCTTCCGTTCTCGATCTATGCTTAACTTGTCTACTCGAAGATCCGTGCCCCGAAAGCAAACAATAGCGTCGGACTCTACTAGTTGTATGTCTCATAGTGTTTTTAGACTCAAAAGGACTATACAGAAATAGTTTTGAAGATATCAAATCTGTTCCGTGATGTGCTAATGACGGTTCCGGGAATCTGGGGATGCCAATGTAGTTCCTTGATATCCTGCTGGCCTTGATGAACGAAGAGCAATTGCGGGGGGAATGTTTGCATATCATCCATTGCTCCCGACTCGTCGTCATCCTGTTCAACAGCGAGGTCCCACAGTGTCAGTTGATCATCGGCCCCTGATGCAGCAAAGATTGAGTCTTCAGTTGGATGCCACTCGATCGAGGTAATAGGTGCTTTGTGCCAATCAAAAGCTGCGACAGGTTTTGGATCAGGACCATCACTCCTAGTATAAAGTTAAGTTGTCAGATTATGAACTGAAGCAATCATCAACTTACCCCCTTTTCTTTACGTTCCGCAGATCCCAAGCCTTGACACTTCCTTCGTCGCCACCACTAAGCATTAAATAACTTGTCAACCTATTCCAGTTGATTACATTCACGTCACTCTCGTGGGCTGACTCGATACTGGCGACACTCTTGCGACCTTTGCTTCGAACATCCCATACCTGAATACTGCAATCGGCGGAACACGAAGCAAACACTGTAGGCTCGGATGGACTCCATTGCAAGTCCTCGACACTTGATGTGTGCGAAAGGAATGGCTGCGAAAGGGCATTAAATCCTGTTGGGGTAGAGGTCGTCAAATAGATTTTAGAGTGGATATCTCCAGTCAGAAGTCGAAGAGAAGATGATCCAGAGGATGCCCAATCCATGGCAAAGCCTTCGACATTTCCATGCGATTCGATAGTGAAAATCGGCTTTTTATAGCGAGCCTTGTCGTATGTATATCCTGGAACGTCCAGTGATTCTATCAAAGGGCGTACGTCAAAAATGTGAACTTTGCCTGTCTCCGCCCATGATGAGATGTAGTATGGGTGAGAAACTGGTGGTAAGGGGGTTGAAGGTGGTAAAGGTTGTGCTCGAATACGATTGACGCCACCGAGATGAGGTATTGAACGATATTCCAGTACTGGATCCTCGTCCAAATGGTCGGCATCATCATCGTTTTCACCATCAGAATCCGATTCATCTAATGTAATAGTATTGAGTTATAAAAGCCATACGCCAGAGGTGTTTGCTCACCACCATCCTTTTGTGTTTTGTGCAATGAGCTCATCTTGTACACCAAAACCTCGTTGCTATTTGCCAAGTCCGCCTGTGTACCTGTGACAATGTACGCAGTGGCGGGGTACCGCTGGCGCTCATCACCAAGATTATCTCGTAGAACGTCAAAAGAAAGGCATGGCCAAGGTACATTTGTGGAGTGGCGCATAATATAGACTGAATCATCTGCTTCCAAAACCTCATCCTTTCCCAATACGTAAGTACCGGGAATAAAAACGTTAGGTGGTGGAGCGGGTTCCTCAGATTCCTCGATAGCATGCATAACTTCGTCTATATCCATTCCTATAAAGACGTCAATGAACAAGAATGGGGGCTGGACAGGGTATTTATGGCAATACCATCCTCTTTTACACCAGCTTCCGCATCAACTACCTCATCATCGCTTTCGATCTCATCTTCCCAAGCGTCCTCGAACTCTCCCATATCATCCATGTTAGCGTCCTCATTTCTTGAGGTAGAACCAGCTTCATTCTGAATTGTACGCGCGGATTTGGGGGCGATGTCAGAGACTTCAGTCGCTGATCGCTTTAACATGGCAGACAACGACTTTCTAACTCTCTTGAAATCGCGATGGTCGAAATTTTGAGAACGTCACGTGGATTATACTGCCGAGAGCGCAGCCGGACAAGAAGAGCAATCATCAGTCATAATTTCAAGTGTATTTTGTCGCGTAAACTGGCTTTGCCGGTGTCATCGACCTGTTCACTCGGCAGGACGGAGTCAGACATAGACAGCTAACAAAGGAACAGTTGATTTAGTTTTGTCAGCCGATGTCCTTATGACTTCCTTTAACAGGAGTATGACGCGTCTCTTGCCGAAACCACTGCAGGCACAAATAAAAGGTGCACAATCCCGAGTGTGAAAAGACTTTGTCCGCCCGAACAGATTCGAACATGCCCGTTACCCTCACCATTCCTGATGGGTAAGTGCCTTTGTGGATCTATACCTGAACCGTCTTCTCATAGTCCATTCATAATAATTAGCTCTGAGTATGTTGCTGCATCTCTGCTGTCCACAGTTTTCGTTCTAGTAGGACACAATATCAATGTCGGTAAATGGAGGAAGCGGTCTGGTATCAAGTACCCTCAGTGTGAGTTCTTCACATTCTTAATTCACGAATGGTTCTTACCATCCACTGTTAAACAGTGTATGCTGAAAAGGCAGAAGTGGAGGCCTCTAGGAACGCTCTCATTTTCAACTGTGCTCAACGTGAATCATTTTCTTGATAAAATCGGATTACCTCTTGACTGGGATGTCTACCAGGTGCCCATGCGAACACTCTTGAAAATATTCCTGTGATATACGTGACAACCCTTATCACTGCTGTAAAGTATCCCATATTAGCTGCAGTAGCTTGTGGGGTCTGGTCTATATCTCGTATTTTCTATACACGCGGCTACCTTTCAGGCGATCCTAGCAGGGTCAGTATAGTGTGTCATATCCAGTGTAAAAATGAGCTTATTGGCAAGATACTCTTTATAGCGCACAGGTGCTGGTTACATGACTGGGACCCTGGGCCTCTTAAGTAAATCATTCTTGTATTCTTTGTCGCAGTTGGCTGACCGAAGTCTGAACCAGCTCTCCTGTTAACCTCAACCTACACAGTTGGACAAGTAATTTTCTCACGTCGTTGAAAGGGAACGTTGGATGTTTATATCAACAATTTAAAAGTTGCAACTGCGTATTGAGAAGTAATGTTGTAAGGTATCAAAAATGCCAGGACATATTTCTAGACTCAAAGGTCACCTCTCATCTTCAAGCTTCGGCTTGCAACCAAAAACATATTTGTATATATAGTGGAGACTTTTGCGGTCGGTTTTGGCTGAGAGTACTGCAGCAGCAATAGCTTCTTTTGATCCTTCATGGGCAGCAGCATTCCCATCATCGCGGATATGACTTTTGAATATTAACTTGAGAGCCACGTCGTTCAAAACAGGCGGTTTAGGCAATGCATCTTTTACAGCAGCCAAGAGCTGTGAGCGTTCAATACTCTTTTCGTCTATCCCTGTCACCATGAGAAGCTTGGCACGAGCTTTGTCCAGTAACACTCGACGATAAAAAAAATGTTTCAAAGCCTGCCATGAGAAACTTCAACAAACTGAGGAAATCCATTGACAATCAATGCAACACACCTGGTTCATTAGTTGAAGGTTTTTGATCACATCTTCGAGTCTGCCGTTTTCTCCCTTCAGTTCCGTAACCTCTCCCTTCATATCCGTAACCTCTCTATCATATTCAGCCTGTTTAGCCTCTAAATTAGCTATCTTTTTGACTAGCTGAGC
Source organism: Termitomyces sp. T70a (assembly GCA_017657195.1). NCBI lineage: Eukaryota > Fungi > Basidiomycota > Agaricomycetes > Agaricales > Lyophyllaceae > Termitomyces > Termitomyces sp. T70a. The sequence goes on from JAGGAT010000063.1 coordinate 44,728, forward strand.
GGCAATATCGTCTTCAAGCACAGCATTTTTGTCTGTGCAAGGTGACATTTAGCAAAAGGTTACGCACTCTTCTTCTTTCCTTTCTCACTTTTAGCCTCCTCAAGCTCGAGTGACAGCCGAACATTTTCAGCTAGTGCCCGCCGACCATCCGCAGCATCTTTTGCCATTCTTGCAAGAGGAGAGGGAACTTGCTCGTTGAGAACACGAACGACAGTCACTGTCGGCACAGGAGGTTTCTCCATCACAAGGTCTCGGAGTTGTTTCTTGTCGACTTGGATGAGAAATTCATCATAAAGTCGGGCATTTGACTGAAAAGAAGTGTGCTTACAATCTTTCATGCTGCCAGAGGTATGGACTTGCCTCTGGGTCTCACGTCTGACGATTTGTCAGCATGGGAACAGCGAGGACTCCAAAGAGCGTGACAGAGGTTGGCTTGGCTGGGGGCAAGCTCGCGGCGCCGGTGGGTGTGGGTGTGGATGAAGTCTTGGACATTGTGGCGAGTGAGCCAGACACGACAGAAAAGAGAGAAAGTCTGCAATTGAGGCTGACAACCAGAATACCATGGCATAGACAGGATGTGACGTCATGCTATGTCAACAGAAAGTACCAACTTTGCTTTTTTCTCAAACTCCTGGAAAAGCCAAAAAGAGCTAAACCAAAGCAACGACCCATAGCGCTCAACGTTTGCCGCAATACCTGCAATATGCCACTTCTATGTGCGTGCCCCAAGAATGCTAAGTCTTTCCCATTTGCCCTTCGAGCTACAGCGGAGCCCAGTCTAGTTCTCTCCAGACTTGATCTGGCACTGTGTTCTCCGACCACGGTGCACAAGACGGCCGCTTCAAAAGCCCTCGCAGTTCTGCGACGAGCATTACATCAGCTCCTCACTTGGGATGATGAACTGAGTCTCATTCGCACTCAACTTTCTCAAGGCTCATGATCTCGACCTTCTCACTCGTGATGAATTTAACATCTTGTAGACAGACAAACAAAGATAGGCCAACAGTCTTCCACACGCTCCCAGCAACCCGCAAAGCTCCTACAGTGTCCAATGACATTCTGCCCAGATTATCAAAGGCCACTACTGCTGTCCCGCAATTTCTCAGCGTGGTCGATATTGTGAAACGCGAGTCTATCGAGTCTCTAGGCAGAACATCCTTCACGACTTGTGGAACTGCACCAACATAATGAAACCGACCGATTTGAGAATATAAAACAAACAGTTGTGGAAGAGGACAGAGCTGCAGAGATTCAGAGGGCGCTAAGTGGCCATAATCAGTATGCCCCAGCGACTAGCAGTTACAGACAATGAGATCAGACCGGTACGTGTCAGCGTTTGGGTAGGCTGAATACTTGCCCAAGTCAGCTTTGAACATGAGAGTCAGGGCCTCTTGCGTGGGCTCGCAAAGAGGTCAAGGGGTCTCGAACAGCAGCTGGGAAAACGGGACTTGCCGAAATTTGAAAGGCATCAATGCTGAAGGGACGGTTCAGTGCTTGGATTAAGTCGAAGAAAGTAAGACTCACTTGGGACGAGCCAATGACATCGTCAAGGTCTGCGGGAAGCGGATCGCATGATGAGCAGTGAAAAAGATGTAAGATTCACTCAGATGAAGTTATATCCTGCGATTCGACACTGAACGTTTCGTAAGAAGTGACCGGTGGGTGTTGAACAGGGTTTGGAATGGGCGGTCCATGTATCCCATAAGCTGGCGGGCGCATCACGCAAGTACTTGTCACCCCGTGACAAGCTCGCTGGAGCAACATACTTGCAGAATATTGTAGGTTTTCTAAGCACCATCAGCACATTTCCATCCTGCAGAACTTATGCCCAAAGCCACTGCCAGACCCTCCTTCCCGACCTCATCCACAGATTTTGCTCTCCCCTCTTCCTCTGTGGCCACAACTTCATCTGTGACTCTCGATGAACCTAATATCTTCTTGCAACGTTTCCGGAGGCCAAGTATCTTGGCTCCCAAGTCCGGTTACCTCTCAGAGAGTCGCCTCCATAGTCCTCTTGCCTCATCCTTCACACTACATTCCAGGAGACGAAGTCAGAGTAGCCCGATGGTCGTCGAGGAGCCTGAAAACGACAAGGACCGCATGTTGACGGACAGCTCTGCAAGTTCTGAAAATCCCACACCTCCTTTGAAACTGACAGAAGCGAAATCAGAAGAACAGAAAGGAAAGTTGTCCTCACGGCCTCCTTTGACGCCCCCTCGTAAGCGACTGTCAGCTGCCATGGATGTTCAAGAGCCGTTTTCACCTCTTCCTGGCCGACGTCTGTCATTTCCTGTGGGTCATATGATTGAGCATCGATCATCAGCTAACGCCTGTGTTAGCTCAAACCTCCACGGATTTTGAATCTTCTAGCCGAATCGCGACCAGAAGAGAATGAAGTCAAATCTGAAGCTGCATTTCAACGGCTTATTCACTCTTGCTCAGAGCTCCCTGTTCCACCTCGCACTCCCCGAGCAGCTGCAGACCGTGGTCGTTACCCGGAAGAAGCTGGCCGAGAAGAAACGCAGAGAGAAGACACTCCCAGTGATGATGATGAACATTTAGACGAGACTCCGTCGGCTTTTTCTGCTCTGGCTCCTAGTGCTCCAATCGCTATTCAGAAGCCACATACTTCTGGCAGCGTGAACGGAGATGATTTCACTATGAGCACCTCGGCGAGTTCGAGTTTTGGGACTGCAGCTATGGATGTCGATTTGGTTGGCCGTTTTCCTTCTGATAGTGGCTGCCTGACTGATGTAGAACAGCCTCCTGGATCACCTATGAGTTCCTCTATTTCTACTCCATTGAATCATTGGAGGTACACACCACCACCTACGACCAGCGCTGTCCGCTCCAACAAGCGAAAGCGTAAGTGCCATCTATTTTCAAAGGAACTTTGTTTTTTTGATACAGCCGTTTGCAGTGGAAGACCGTTTTGATCCATATCCAAATTCTTCAAAACGACGAGCTGTTTCTCCTTCCATGTCTTATCTGCGAGAAAACCATACAACCAATGGGACCCCATTAACCGGACGAAATGCAAGGCTTCCTATCTCGATCCCTGTGAACATACCCAGTTCAACCGTCAGTTCAGCTGCGTCCTCGCCGACCATCAGTGGTTCATATCCAACTTCCCTCTCACGGCCTGTGAGTATGACGTCAAGCCCGACCCTCAGGGCATCCATGGTGTCAAGTCCAATTCTAAGGCCCGTTCCACGCCATAGTATGAGTAGGAAAAGCGACGAGGATGAAAGGGAGGTTCAAGGAGCTGGGGATGCCGTCGGAGGGTTGACACTGGAGTAACAAGTTGTATGCCAATCCAGTCTTTATCTGACGTCTGCTCATGTAGGCTGTGAGAGGCTACATTTTTTTCATGCTATTTTCACAGTCCCTTCTTGGTGAGCACTTGATCTGCAAACTCTTTCCAACCACTTTTGTTTAAGAAATTCATTATAGACGCTCGGAAGTTTTTGGTTAATTATGATTGACATGGAGGAATTGCAATTGTACAGTATCTGTGTAATATGGAGATATATTTTGATGGCGATTTCACGTGCTCTGAAACTTTTGGTGCACTTTTGAGTTACTCTTACCTACTTACACCTTACGCCTTACGCTATACCCCTCACCTCTGTGCTCACCCATGAGCGCTACTGTCAAACTCACCAAGAAACAAAAGAAGGGGATAGCCTTCCGAGAACGCAAGACCGGCAACAGGCGGAGCAAGGATGGGAATGGGACTCATAACTCGGAGGATAATGACGTCCCTGTCATGGAAGATCAGGATGCGCTTGCTGCCGAGAGTGCTCCGGTGGAAATGGAGGAAGCTGACGAAGGGAAGAGGTCGAAATCAGCCTCGAAGGTCTCTCGCGACGACGATCGGGTCAAGGGTAAGCGTAAAGCCCAGGCGGACGAGGAGGGAGACACAGACACAGAGCTTAGCGGCAAAACGAAGAAGAGGAAACGAGAGGACGCGGACGTCGATGTTCCAGATCCCGCAGCAGCAGAAGAGAAGCCAGCTGCGAAGCGGAAAAAGTCTGTGGAGGAAGCTGGGGGATCTGGTCAGAATACCAAGGTAGCGGCCAAGTCGAAGCAGAGGTTTATCTTGTTCCTTGGTGAGCAAGCCGCTTGTTTCTTTCTGTGTCGTGTGCTCAAGTAGGTGAATAGGTAACCTAAAGTATACGACGACCCATGATGCTATTGTAAAACATTTTGCAGCCTGTGGTATGTCGTTGAACCTCGTAGCCTGTTCAGTATTTTCATCTGTATTTCCAGATCCTCCGCCTACAGTTCGTCTGCTGACACCAAAGTCTACTAGTGGAAAACCGAAGATTAAATCTAAAGGATGTGCTTTCCTAGAATTTACCCATAGAAATGCTCTTCAGCAAGGACTTAAATTGCATCAGTCCGAGCTCGACGGCCGGATGATCAACGTCGAGCTGACAGCCGGCGGTGGCGGAAAGAGCGAGAGCAGACTTGAAAAAGTCAGGGAACGGAACAAGCAATTACTCGGCCAAAGAGTTGGTATTGTTCCCTTTTTCAATATTTCATTTTTGGCTGAGGCGTTTCTCATAGAAGGAAAAAATTGAACAGCTTGCTGCTTCTGATGCCAGCGTGATACCCACTATGCCGGATAAACCACAACGGTATTCAGCTACGTCTGGCATCGAGCAAGCACCTACCAAACGCAGGACATGGGCGGTTGGAGACGTTGACGATGGGGAAACACACCGAGGTGGAAAGAAGCATTCCAAGGGCTCCAAATCTAAACCAAGTGGGAGGATGTGGGGTACAGGTGTGAATGCAATACCAGTTGGCTAGAGAATCCAGGAAAGATATATATGCTATTACTGCGCCGATGCGCGTCATGTATAAGTGTCTAGAGATGTATAACGAATAGGTGGGCCAGCCCGTTTATTTTGAAACCAATATAAAAACCAAAAACTGGAGGTGGAACTGGTGTAAATACAAAGTTGAGCGAAGAGAATGGCAATACGTACGAATATTATGAGAACTCCGAAAACTTTGAGCATTAGCCAGCGGCTATTCACCATGTTCCCCCAGTACTTCAATAATTCCCGCTGAGCACCCATTACGTTGGACTGTATATCCATGGTATCTGCGTCAATACGCTGTACTGTTTCTCTCTGCTCTGCGACCATGTTGGCGAGTTGTGTGAATATTTGACCGAGTTCCGCAATAGTCGATTCTATGGATTCAATTGCCGTTGTCCGTGATTGAATGTACGAGTCCTAGAAGAACAGTCTCAGCAAGACAAAATAGAAAAAACGAAAGCTGTAGAAAGCACGCACTTGTTGTTCAATCATTTGCATCTGCTGGAAGGCGCCTTGATGCCCTGCACCCTCTTCTGCTGAAGTAAGATCCAAAGCCAAAATGTCACCGTCTTGAACGGCCCGGCCTTTGCCTTTCGAGTCGTAACGGGATGGGCTGCCGTCGCCCATGGGGTCATTTCTTGAGGATTGGTAAAGGAGTGAATCTGAGTAAACGCCACGTTAGAGGGTATTGCGTCATCAGTAAGGGGAGGACACACTTGAGGGTGCGGTGTTTGCAGAGGCGGCTGTTGAGTACATGAATTGCTCTGTCCGGTCCTTGGACTCTTTCATGTTCTGTTAAAAGGTATGTAGAACGGTGGTTTGTCTTTTGCTGGGTTCACTCACCTGCGTTCGTACTTCTAGGACGTCCTTAAAAGTCATACTAGTATTTGCCAGCTTCCCTTGTAGCATCATAACGATATTATTGTGATGTTCATCTATTTGCTTGCCCTCTACCGTCTTATTCGCACCCTGTGCATTCTGTTGCTTTCGGTAAGCCTGGAGAGCCGCTATTTGCTTGTTGATGTGCGCAATATCTTGCTTTATGATAAAAGTCAATTCCTGAGAGAAAAACGTGAGGCGGCTGGAGAGCAGACGAGGCGCTGGATCCTACACTGATCTCTACGGGCCGGTCGTCAAAGAGGGTCTTTCGCTTCGCCACTGGATAATATGGTTCGTATAGGCTGGAAAGAGGGATGGACATTCTCACATTGTGCAAGTTTGTTGAGCTTTAATGAGGTGCTGCTGATGTCCTTGCCGATAGCAGAGGCCATGCGAGAAAACTCGCTCTTACTGCCGCTCGCCTTGTCGTTCGCCTGGAGCAGCCGTTGTTTCGCCTCTGAACCGCGGGTGGGTACAGAGGAGCGGCTTCGGATCGAGTCCACGCATGCCTTGAACTCATTTGTGCGGTCCTGGGTGGGCATTTGAGGCGAAAGGGACTAGGGAGGTAGTGGTAAAGCGGTGTGAAGCAACTTCCGTGCGTAACGTGGCGCACGTGATTCCACGCGAATTGTGGGTGTGCCTGGCCGGGACAAAAATCATAACGGGCAAGGCGATAGAAAAGTTTGGTTGGGGGCGACGCATGCTCAGCTGTTTAAAGTTGAAATCGCGTGCTTTGTCTGTGTTGCCTTGTTTGAGTGTTTTTCGTCGCCCATCTCGTCTCTGTTCTACTACTACTAATTCGGGCTACATGGCTTCGAGTGACGCCCAGTACTCGCGCGTCCTCATTTTTGGTGCTGGAAACTTTGGGTCATGTCTCGCCTCGCATCTTGGAGACACGCAGCACGACGTATACATGTGGGCCCGAGAGGCGTCGATCGTCTCGCACTTTAACGAGCATCATCGCAACCCGGTGTATCTTCGAGACCATCAGTTCCCTGCGAACATCACCGCTGTAGGGCCAGAGATGCCGAGCAAAGAACTGATCGATTCGATGGATGTACTTTTGTTTGCGATACCTACGCAGTTTCTGAGGTATCTGACATGTTTGTCCCCCGAGAACAACAGATTGATGATTGTCATTAAAGGGCCAATCTGGCTATTTTGCAACCGCAGCTGGATACGAAAAAGATGCCGCTTTTGATTTTCGTGAACAAGGGGATAGAGATTGGGACACACGCGCTGACATTGGAGATCATTGCCGATACATGTGGACCAGAAGTGGCTAAAAAGGCTACTTTTATTGTATGTAATTCTTTTTCGAAGATTGATTTGTTTCAAAGGTTTTTTTTTTGCAGTCGGGACCATCATTTGCGAAAGAAAGTAAGGAGTGTACTGCAGATGTGACTGGCAACTGACTATGTTACTAGTCGTGGAACGGCAGCCAACATCAGTGTCTGTGGCGTCGTTTACCGAGGAAGAAGCAAACAAGGCTTCTGCCCTGTTTCATCAACCTCATTTCCGCTGGTGTGTGCCTTGTTATCACAGCGGGGCGTCTATATTGACAGGTATGACACCAAGTTACACTGGGGGAGACCCCATAGGGATAGAATTGGCGGGGGCGTTGAAAAACGTGTACGCGATCGCGTCGGGCATGTCTGACGGGCTAGGGTTTCAGAACAACACGCGAGCAAGTGAGTGTTGGGACAGTGTGGGTAATGAGCAGGTGCTTACTGCGGAGTAGTGATCATAACAAGGGGTTTGGCGGAGATGACGTGTATAGGAACAGCTTACGGGGCATCGCCACTGACATTTTTAGGACTGGCAGGGGTAGGAGATTTGTTTCTGACATGCAGCTCGTCGAACAGCCGGAACTACACAGTTGGATACCGGCTTGGGAAGGGAGAGTCGCTGGACACGATCATGAAGACGCTGGGCAGTGTTGCTGAGGGAGTTTCAACGGCAAAGGGTGTGAAAAAGATTATCGATGAGCTGGGGGTCAATGCGCCGATTGCTAATACAGTAAGGGAGATTCCCACTAAGGTGACAGACTGCTGATGGATTGCAGATATACCAAGTGTTATACCATGGTGAGTGGGGACAGAGTGAGACAGGGCGGAACTGACAAAGGGGGCAGGCAAGGACGCGCGGACTGGGGTGCGGGAGCTGATGGAACGACCAGCGTCGCGGGAGCTGGAGTTGCCGCCTACGGCCGGGGGGCCTGCGAGACAGCTAATGAGGAAGCTAGGGTATTCGTAGATAATATTTTAGACGCCGGGCCGAGATTGATCTCACGATATTTTTTTGTTTGCGATTTTTTGCACTTTGGCATTGACCGCCACCATCGAACCCATGGCTTCTGCTCTCCACAACGCGTGTTCCTCGGGCGACGCCGACGCCGTGCGCGCCATCCTCGACGCTGGTGTCCCCGCCGACCTCGAGGCCACAGGTGTGTGTCCCGCGCGCCCCCCGCTGCCGCCCACTGACCGCCTGCAGATTCGTTTGGCGTCACGCCGCTCATTGAGGCCGTCAGAAATGGCCACGCGGACATTGTGCAGGCGCTGCTGGACAAAGGTGTGTGGTGCGGTTGTATGCGCCTGCCGAGCTGACGGACACAGGCGCGGACGCCACGCATGCGTCGGCACAGGGACCGCCCGAGTCGTACACGTCTGATGCTGCCATGCTCGCCCTCTTGCGCCCCAAGGCCTACCCGTACCCCGCCCCACCGCCCGGGCCGTATCCCTTGTACCCCGCGCCGCCCGACGCCGGCCCTGGTGCCATTGGCAACCTGCCGCCGCCCGACATCGCGAGGTTCATTCCCTGCAGGTACTTCCCCGCCTGTCGCTATGGAGCGTCGTGCATGTTCGCGCATCCCCAGCACTACTATCCGCCCCCGCCTGCGCCCTATGTCCCTCCGTACGACCCGTACCACCCCGGCTACTTCCCTCCGCCCCCCTTCCAGCCTGCGCCCGTCCATCCCATCTCTCCTTCTCCCTCTGACGTCCCTGTCCCTGTCCCTGTCTTACCAAACAGTCTCCCCCCGGCTCCCTTTGGCCCCATGTCCCCCACCGCCTATCCGCATCCAGGTCAGACTCCTGTCCCCATACTCATGGCCCCCCTCCCTCCGCCCCACCACCAAGTCGCCCCCATCTATAACCCCCCTTCCACCGCCCCTCCGTATGTCCAGCCTGAGGGTTACCCCGTCAAACCCACCGTCCCTCCTCAAGACGCTCAGTCTCCCGGCCCCCAGGACGCGCCCCCTCCCCACGTCCATCCGGGACGTGAGCCTTCCGGCCAACGCCGTGGTGGACGCCGTACTTCCTTTAATGGACGCCGTCCACCATGCCTCTTCTTCCCTGCTGGCCGCTGCAAAAATGGGTATGTCCTCTTCACACAGACTATCGCAATATTTTTCTCATTCAGTCTTCAGCGATGACTGTCGTTTCCCTCATGTCCCTCCGGACGCTAACGCTCCTCATCACATGCCGTACTTCTCTGCTCGTGGCCCCAAGCCTCCACGTCAGCCAAACGGAAATGGCATTAACAATTTTACTGACAAGATGGCGGGCCTGAGTGTTCGCGATGTAAGTTAATCATCCATCGTTTCCCGATTTGTCTAGATGACGATCATTCTAGGATGTACCCGGTCACCGTCATGGTTTTGAAGGGTCCAGCCGTCCCCAATCAACAGACACCAGCCGTCCACGCTATCATCACCAAGGAGGCAAAAACGGTTACGGCCAAAATGGCGCACGTGCCGAAAAGCGGCCCTCTCCTCCGCCCAAGCAGCAGCGTGTCCCCAACGCTGACGAGTTTCCCGTCCTCGCGGGTGCGAACACGCCTCCGACCCGTACCTCTGGCTTGAACGGGTTGTCCAACGGCCACGCGGGCCCTACTGCCGCTCAGGTCTTGTCCGCTCCCGCTCCTGCCCGCAAGGACCCTTTTCCAAAAGATTCAAGCACTCGTGGTACATCCCCAGACTTGAAATCAGCTGCTGCTCCCAAGGTAAGCTTAACCTTGTGTGTTTCGGCCCGTGTTGATCGAATCGGGTTCTAGGCCGAGTCCATTGCAGATGTTGCCCCAGCTACCACGACACACGATCACCCGGCACCTGCAAAGTTACCCATCTCATTTGCCGCCGTTGCCGCGCCGCCTGAAATTACTCTTTCAGCTTAAAAAATGTCAACCGACATCTGGATTTTTTTTCCCTTCCCGTTCCGTAGATCCCGGCCTCGTCATATCTAATGTTCTTTTTTTTTTCATTACAGATTTCCGTCTGACCACACACTTACACGTAATATCTTATTCAGCACTTTTTCTCCGTTTCGTTTCTTTTTTATCCAGACATTCTTTTATCTATTATTCATGCCCCACATAAATTTATCTCTTCTAATTTTTCTTGTAGATCCTGTTGCCGGCCGACCTGTCTGCTCGATCCACAAACCCCACACATATTGTTTTTACGACTACTGCTACATGTTCCTCCTACATCCTCCTATGGGTTCTATATGTGCGATTATGCTATAGTTGTTACTCATGTCCAGCTCACCCCAAACTTTATTACATTCCTATAATGACCAAGTTTGCAAGTTGCGCATCTCTACCCCAGGTTTCCCAGTCACTTCACCTACTCTATAAACGGAACCTTCGCCCTTTGTTAATGCAGCCACCGCAGCATCTACATTGTCAGGGCTGACAATGACAATCATTCCAAGACCATTGTTGAATGTCCGCGCCATTTCCAATGGTGCAATTCCGCCGTGCTGGGCGAGGAACTTGAATACTGGCGGGAGTGTCCATGCAGACGCGTCGACGTAGCATCCGAGGTCTTTAGGCAGGACTCTGGGTATGTTCTCGATGAACCCGCCGCCGGTGATATGAGACATGCCTTTCAAAAGGCCGGCCTTGGCTGCAGGAAGTACCTGAGAGATGTAAATCCGTGTGGGCTCCAGAAGCGCACGGCCGAGAGTAGTCTCGCTGTCCCAAGGACATGGCGATTGGTATGTCAACCCAGAGACCGAGATGACTTTGCGCACAAGCGAGAAGCCGTTTGAGTGTAATCCCGAAGATGAGATTCCAAGCAGGACGTCACCAATAGCGATATCAGGGGTTGGCAGAATTCGGTCCCGCTCGACAGCGCCAACAGCGAATCCAGCAAGGTCATAGTCACCTGTCCGGAAGTAAGTTTAAGGATAAGGATAGAACTAGCTGCCGCCTTCCTACCTTGGCTGTACATTCCTGGCATCTCTGCCGTCTCGCCACCGATTAAAGCACATCCGGCTTGACGACATCCATCGGCTATGCCTTTTACAACCTGGGACGCAACTTTTACATCTAATTTACCACATCCATAATAATCCAAAAAGTACAAAGGTTCCGCTCCTTGTACAAGTAGATCATTGACAGACATGGCAACAAGATCGATACCTAACGACAGTTCAGCTTCTTGAAAAGCGAGTGGGAAGGGAAAAAAAAAGATAAAATCAACTTGCCAACGAGATCATGGATTCCTACATCAACCGCGACGCGCAATTTAGTGCCGACGCCATCAGTGCCGCTGACGAGAACGGGGTCTCGGTAACCAACAGCTTTCAAGTCAAAGATGCCACCAAACCCTCCGATTTCAGCGTCTGCTCCAGTTCTTCGGGTCGAGCGAACGTATGGCTTGATGATCTCTACCAAATCATTGCCGGCATCGACTGAAACGCCTGCCTGTGCATACGTTAAACCAGGAGCTTTGTCGTGATTGGCGTTCAAGGCACTAAAAGTACGGCCTATAAGATCGAGACAAAAGGTTCGCCGGACACGAACGTACCGATAACCGATATCTCGTCTGTAAGTTTTACCCTCAAAGGAGATGGCATCAACACCTGCATAGGCCGCATCAAGCGCTTCTTGAATCGAAGGCGCGTATGCGGTGACGGCCAGGACGCGTCCTCCTGATGTCACGATGTTGTCGCCAGATTTCGTCGTTCCCGCATGGAAGACGACAACGTCTGTAATGGTCGTCTGCAATGTTACAACTACCAAACGCGATAAGAATAAACATACTCGATGGGACTGTCTTGAAATCGATCACTTTTCCTTTTGGGTAGGATCCAGGATAGCCTTGGGAAGCAAGTATGACTGAGACGGCAAACCCGGAACGCACAGATATCTTTGTCGAGTCAAGGTGATGATTTGCACACGCCTGAGATTATCATCGAGTAAAGAAGACATTCCAAGGAGAAAAAAAATAACACAGTTTACCATCATCACAGATACCAGATCAACCTCGTTACTCAAAAGTAGCATTAATGCCTCGGTTTCAGGATCCCCGAACCGGACGTTGTATTCCAAGACTTTTGGTCCGGAAGGAGTCAGCATGAAGCCAGTGAACAGTATGCCAACGAATGGGAAACCTGTAATATATGTAACCGTAAAAGTAACGACTGAGAACAGCGGAACAAACCTTCTCGTCTCATACCGTCTATCGTCGGCCGTAGCGTTTCTTTCATGATTTGATCCATGATAGCAGGGGTAGCAACTCCAGCCGGAGTATAAGCACCCATGCCACCGGTGTTCAGTCCAGTATCGCCCTCGCCAATGCGTTTATGATCTTGGGCCGCTGGAAGAGGAACAATGGTGTATCCGTCAGAGAAAGCGAGCACAGAGACCTCGGGGCCCGTGAGCAGTTCTTCAATCACAACTTCGTTGCCTGACGATTACGAATTTAACGACGCCACACAAGTTGTTTGATATGGAAAGTGCGGACCTGCATCTCCAAACACGTTCTTGACCATAATTTCCTCAAGACCGGCAATTGCCTCCTCCGTCGTTTCCGGAATAAGAACACCTTTCCCAGCTGCTAGACCACTAGCTTTTAGAACCACTTTATGCCCACATGTTTTGACATAGTCAATAGCCTCGCTGATCTGATGGTTTTTATAGACACGGTATGCTGCAGTGGGAATATTGTGTCTGGCCATGAAATCTTTCGAGAATGCTTTGGAGCCTTCCATCCTGGCAGCCAGTTCACTCGGACCGAAGACGGGTATGCCCACTGAACCACTTTAGCATTCTCAATTACAAAATCAATGTTTAGAAAAGGCATACCTTTCCGGAAATGAGTCTCAATGCCATCTACCAACGGTTGCTCTGGCCCAGGAACTACGAGATCAACCTGATAGACAACTCAGTTTTGGTCAATCCTCATCGAGATATAGCGCACCTTGTTCTTGAGCGCGAAATCGACGAGACGAGGGAAATCGGATACAGGAAGGTCGACGTTGACCGTTTTTGGCTCTTGAGCCGTTCCTCCGTTTCCCGGACAGACATATAGGCAGTCCAAAAGATCCGATTGAGCTAACTTCCAGGCAAGGGCATGCTCCCTGCCGCCATTTCCAAGAAGTAGGATTCGAACACCCATGGCAGAAATCAAAAAATGACTGGGAAGATAAGATTAGAACTGATCATGCCAGGACCCCGTGCACCACGTGCTGAAACAAAGTCGTTCTATGTACTCAAGAGGTAAGTACTTTCTTTTCTGATGCCGGAAATCATGCATATGGCATTCTATCCTTCAAAAGCTGTGGAGGAGCCAGTCATATGTATAGTACGGTACTTTTAATACACTCGTGACCGGACACAAAATACCGCGTCGTTGGAACTTTGGCGTACAATGAAAACTTGAGGATAACGAGATGAAACTCTTGCAGTCGTCGATGAGCATGTGTGACGTCGAAGAAAAGGAAAGTTTTATAGTTGACATTGAGCATGGTAAGTAGCTAAAGACCAGGTAACTGCCTGCAGGCCACCACGTGGTCAGAAACTCAAGGGGTCGTCTCCTGGAAGTCTTTCGGTCTTCTTCCCCGGCTTCTTCTGTGGTCTCTCTTCGGACCGACCACAAACACGACTTGCATGGACGAATATCGCAACCCGATTCATGCAGCAGAGCCATTCGAGGAGGCGAGTGCTTCGAACGCTGAAAATATTGATTGTTTTGAGCTCAACGGGTTTCGCTCTAGTCGCAAGGCAGGGGAGATGCGTCTGAGACATCTCCGGATGCCCTTGCCGCGTTCTACAAGGACATGGAAAGGAAAGAGATTGTAGAACGGAAATTGTCGAAGAAAATGAATGCAGGGACCTCGATTTGGTCTCGTAAATCGGTTAAACGATCGACGGCACATCCCGCCCCGTCGCCAGCACAAGCTCATCACGAGAACGAGGAACAGTCTGTCGCAATCAACCACAGCGATTGCGACCAGCCTGACTCCGTCCTCCCCATGAACTCCCCCCGTTCCATCATCCCCGACTCCAGAGACTTGCCCTCGTCCCACAACAGGGACATCTGGATCTCTGTCCCAAACCCCTCCCACAGAGTACGTTATTTAATCCACAATCCCGTGGGTCCTCGCTGGTACAAGAACCATCATCTCATCCCTCCCTCCGAAACTAAACCCGCAGCTCGTCCGCCGTCCTTTTTCTCCACATCATTCCCCCCAATCGCCGCGTCTACTTCTCAGGACCGCCTAGAAGATCCATCGCGTATTGCTGGTCCTAGCAGAACCCCTTCGAATTCTCCTCTTCCTACTCCAAACTCATCGCAGACGCGTGTAGAGGATCGTTCCAGGTCGCGTAAATTATCGGAGACGGCTCACGATATTGTCGACCTTTTAGACGTAACAGATCCATGGGGAACCAGTTGGCATCATCATTCCCCCTACGATATCGGGTTGGTCAATGGGACCATTTCAGTTGACGTTCAGGACGTGAGTTACTTTCTGACCTCGAGAGGACTGACATTTATGCTAACTCTCGGATGTTACAGTCTCGCTCTAGGCGTTCCAGCATGGACCAGAGTCGAGGCAGGCCCATCGTACCGTCGCCTTTGTCTCAATCTACGTCTGCCATCAACCTCCACGTGAAGCCTGTGATTCAAGTTCCGCGGAAGCTCAGCAAACGGCGAGCAACCCCTGCAGGATCTCAGGATACTGGACGGCATGCAGTGTCCTTGCCTACAACACCCTTGGACAGACAACCGTCCCCTTCCAATTTGCCCAAGCGTATGTCTGTTGCTGCGCCACTGATTGGGTCTTCCATGTATACCCAGAATGGTTCCCACAAGAAGGAGAACAAGGGGGGTGTCATAGGCCGCTTGGTGAGGAAATTCAGCATCTTGGCAAAGCCTCTGTCAGACCCAAATAAACGGGCAAGCCGGGAAGGCGGCTTGCAACAAACCAATTCACTCAATGATACTGCTCCTCGAAATTCTTTCACGCCTTCAAGAAAAAAGTCTTTCGAGAAACCTGTCCCCGAGTCAGGTAAACGTGTCCCACCCCCTCCTGTCGAAAACCCTGTGCAAGTGGATGATTCTGCAAAAGACATTGACTCTTCCTCGGTCGTGTCTTTGGAAGCTCCATTCTCTATGGGCCGGTTGACCATTGCAAATCCTGATTCGCCTGGGTCGGCGGATACAACTCCAGCTCTAGGGGTGGTACCGTTGCCACCCAACAAAGAGCCGCTTGAGACTACTTCGCAGAATGAATCTACATCTTACCCAGACTTATTGCAAATCTCTCAATTGGATTTCAACCCTCCCGAGCCCCCTGAAAAAAGCCTCCCGCCTCCCACACCTCCGACAAAGCCAAGTATCGAAATTGTGCTTGAAATGCGCCTACCTTCCCCAAGCATACTTCGTCAACCATCCCCAGAGTATCAACGACCAGACCTTTCGTCACAAAGACCGGAGTCAACAGAGCGTTTCCCTTCAATCCTCAACGAGACTCAGGCTCCCATGCAAGGTTCCGAGGTGTCTGGCTTGGTCAATGAACAGCCAAAGTCACGCCCAATTGTGCCCTCTCCACAGGATCCGCCTCGACCTATTGATCAACCCCCATCTCAGCCTGCTTTCTCTGTGTCTAATAAGGCTGTCCCTACCACATCGGCATCTACCGTGCCTTTTCCTACTGAGAACACAAGAGAAAGGTTGCAACCATTCTATGAATACGACTACTCGCCGCTCTCAGCCGCATCAATCATGGCCAACCCTCCTACTCCACATACTGATGCAGACAAAGCTGTACTCACGATCCCTGATCCGCCTCCACCTCTGCTCCCTTCCAAGATATCCACCGATATACCTGTACGTCAAACGGAAACTTTTCGGCTGGTTCGAAGCCCATCTGGAAATGTATATTCCAATGAAAAAATTGCTGCTGGTGGCGAACATTGGGAAGTGGTAGGCGCGGAAAAGAAAGGGAAGGGCTCCTCGAGTTCTAAGGAACCCCCGAAGGAGCCTGAACCGAGGTCGCACGAACGCCATCACAAAGATCGGGATCCAAAAGACAGAAGAGATAAAGAACACGAATATAGGGCTCGTGACTATAGACGAGGTACTAAAGCCCGCGACTCCAGGGATGGGGATCATGTTCGTGATTCTAAAGACAGACATCATCACCATGACTCAAAGGACAGAGAACATGGTCGTGATTTGACTAGAGACCATGTCCTCAGTTCAAAAGACAGGGAATATGTTCGAGATGGTCGGGATAAGGATCATCGCGAGTCTCGGTATAGGGATTATCATGACTCTAGAGACAGGGATTACCATCGTAAATCCAGGGATCGGGATTATGTTCGTGATTCAAGGCGCCATGATCATGACCCTAGAGATAGAGACTATGATCGTGACTCGAAGGAGAGGGATCGCGTTCGGCATTCCAAAGACCGAGCTCATCATACTCGAGAGCTTAGGGAGCATGACAAGGACTGTATCCATGGCCACAAGATTCGAGACTCTAGTGATAGGAGCCAAAGGGATCGAGAATCGGCAACTCGTTCAGAGAAGAAACGCGACAGTAAGGCCCGTCCACAGCCCGCGACTGAAGCAGATTCTCGGCACCGACATCGAAGCCATAAACATGAAGGCGAAGGCGAACGGACCACAGCCCCAAAAGCATCGTCTTCACCAGTTCTGGAGTCAGACAATCGCCATCATGAATACATCGCAGTCCAATATGTTTCGAAACGGGGCGAACGCCATCAAGAAGACCGGGAGCCCAAGCCAACGCGCAAGCGACATGAACATTCCGCAACCACCGTCAATATAACTACTGCTCAAACTTTGCCTCTGCCACCCTCTCAGGACATTCCTATATCTCGTCCTCTCGTTCGACAACCATCACTGTCGGCTCGCCCAACGTCCCAGCTTCCACTCGCAGATGAAATCAATGCCCTGCGTGCCAAGGAGGCCTGGGATATGGAACGCCTCTGGAAGGCTCGTAGCATGCAAGGTGATGAGTTGAATGGATATCCAACTATCCCCTCAATCAGCAATACCCCTGTGATCACCACGATCAACCCTCCTACCGCCACAAATCTGCATGGATCCAGCCACACGTCCTTTGTACAACAGAAACCACAGCATTCGATATATCATTCAATGCCTACTGCACCTCCACCCATCATATACTCCCCAGTATCCATTCCCACAGTTGCATACCAAAACCAACCAACGAGTCATCGCCAATCTCGCACGCAGATTTACGCTGAATCTACTTCATCTGACCGGAAGTCCTACATCACTGCCCGTACAAGTAATCCCCTTCCAGAGGTTCCTCGTGAATCATCTTATGAGATCCCAGCTGACGCTAGAACTTCAGAATATTGGACGAAGTATGCTGGTCTTACTACAACAACCTAACTTGATACCTAGTCATATACAAGGATAACTCTGTCTGGAACTTGCACGACATAATATTATTCAGTTTTTGTACCTCTTTATCTTCACGCATTTGACTACACTGTATTTTCTAAAGCCATACTTGGTATTAATCTTGGATGTAGATGATCATATTAATATTTTCCTCTGTTTTTGCAATTACTTATCAAGACCCAAAATCATATGTTCATTTGATGTTGCTACAAAGTGAAGGACTGGAACTGTTAATAAAACTATTATACTGGTAAAGAGATTGAAACCTGAGGAGGGTGAACAGGAAATTTAGGTATAGGATAATCATCCCACACAGTTTCGCTGTCCAAAAAGTGTCGTAGACGGCTCACCTGACCCGAAAGGTACATGATGATGAGCTGCATGTCAATTTCCATAGGAAGTTTTAGCAGCTGAGAGCAAGTTTCCAAAGCTTGAGCCCGTGTAGTTGTGAACATGTTTCCTTGGATCCCAAGCTCTTTAAGACCATCAATCAATTCACTAAACTCTGAACACCATGCCAGGACTCCCAACTATGAAAAAGAAGTCACAAGAAAATACCAAGAAGCAAATCGAATGACACACTTGACCATATTGTTTGTATCTAGCGTAGAGGACATTGGGAGCAGAACCCAAGGCATATTCGAAAGCATCATTGATAGAAATGACTTCCGGCGCAGGTGTATACTCTGGTTCTGGCGGCGGCGGCTGCAGTAAGAGTAAGACAATGGAAGGAACATGTAATCATTAGAACCGACAGGTGGCCGACTTGGTTTATCTTGAAACCACTTGTGATCACCATAGTCTATCCCACTTCCAAAATCAACAACATCTGTACGTTTGCCACCATAATCGGCCAAATCTCGAAGAGGTGGGGACTGTCCGTGTGCGAACATATTTTCTTGGCGGATTGAACTCGAAAGTCTTTACTAAATAACTATTGCCCAAGGAGAGGGAGGTAGACGTTGTCTGCAAACAATCAAGTCATAAGAGCTTTTCCAAGCCATTGAACCGATAGAGACAGACCTGTGTAGGAAGTTTCGAACCTGAAATGGCGGGGATGAGATGGGGTTTCCGGAAATGGATAAGTCCTCGACCAGTCTAACAGAGAAGAGGCCAATGGTAGCAGGCTGAATAGAGACCTGGAGCAAGGGAAAGCGCAGGAAGGTTGATTGGCCGAGGGAGAAGACGGAGGATATTTGTCGCTTGACGCTGAGCTGGATCTCTCATAGTCAGTTTTGACCCTCTCGAAAATCCTCTTGATAACACACCGGGAGCTTTTTCCAAGATTCAGCAAGGGGTTTGTTACCAATAAAGCTTTCGATCGAGATATTATAAACGCTACTGGACAAGGTTTGTGGGAAGGAGAGGGTATGAATTATTGAGATCCCAGGCAAGGAAAAGATTGTGAAGGATAAGCAGTCAAGGCCGAATCAATGGGTTTGTCGGAGTCGAGCTGCCAACGGGTGGGTATTTGGAAGTCCCTCCCCGAGATGAGGATCAAGTCGTCTAACCAACTATCGACTTCAGCGAGTCGATAGTCAATGAAGATTGAGGCGTGGTCGAGGGGCTCGTGGGGCCACGAGGCGAACGGGAAGATCTCGACTGTAGGAATCGCTGTGAAGCCGTGGGACCTGCAATTGGTCCCGGAAAACTTGTGGAGGGAATTAATTTATGGTACCCCCGAACTATTGAGGTTCTAAATTCAGATAGCCACTGGAAAACGACACGAAGGCTGGGTGGAATTAAGAGTCAAACCTCGTGTCACTCGATAAACGCCTCATGGTGGAAGCTCCGTTATCTCGTATAATCACTTACACAACATCAATACAATTGCAAGAGCAACAGACTCAAAAATTGAAAAACAATATCAAACATCAAACAGGACTCAAATAAGGTTGCCTTCAGACTGAAAGTCTTGAAGAAAAATTGCGGATGTTCCCTGAATCAAAGACACCGGAATGAGTATGGCTCAAAAACTTGGTGCAAAAACCATAAACCAGGCAAGTAGGACTTGCACGAGGCCACCTGCCCAATGGTTCAGCGTTCGGCGGTCATTGAAGGGATATGGTATCCCAACGGTCTTGACCCAAGATCCAAGACCCACTTGCACAAAGTCTTTAAAACCTCCGCCTGCTAAGCCACTCACTCCCTCATCACCGCCATCACACCATAAGATCATAGTTCCCAACTCCTCAGCGCGTTGCCTGACCTGCTGCCACATGGCATTGCCGACTGCAATGTCCCACGTTCGGGCAGGAGCCAAGATCAAAGCTGGCTTAGATTTGAGCTCGGCAAATAATGAGGGGAAGGCAAAATCGAGGCAGATGGAAGCTGTCACAGGAATGGGCCGAGTGTGGGGCAGTGGTGCCCAATCAGTATTGTTAATGTCCTTCGGGGTTTTCAAATGGATAATTGCCATGCTAGGCGGGACTTTGGAAGGAGACAATGAGAAAGATTCAGCAACTGAGCAAGTCTGTCAAAAAGTATCTTTCCAGACTTAAGGAGTGAAAACGTACTCGGCACTAAATGGCGCTTGTAATAGACCAGTTCGGGGGAGGCGGAACCTTGCGAAACAAGAGCAATTCCCATGCGTCGAGAGCCTGATGTTCCGCTATTGGGGTCCCCAAAATCCTCTACAAATGAAACCCCGACAACGGAACCGGTAGCAACTTCCCTCACTTGGGCCAGTCCTTCAGCCAATTCATCTTCAGAATTGAAAGTCACGGCTCCTTCAGGCCATAGGAGGAATCTTGCAGAACTTGTGAGTTTTTTGCTTTCTTCAATGTAGTCATTGAGAGTAAGGGTGTGGTGCCTGTATCGCCGGTATGGAGGTAAGACACAGCCCACGCTCAGCGGAGTGATTTCTGGACTCGCTGTAACTGTTAAAGGGAAGTCGCTGAGTAACAGGGAGGGTATAGCAAGCACTGCCAATAGAACAGTGAGGGTGAGGAGCTTCCTCTGGGAGACGTGACTGGTCTGAACACTTGTGGGGGCAGTTGTTACTATCCCTTCTTCCTCTTCATTCTCGCCCATATACCATGTCCCTATCGCCTGGGAAAGCACAACTGCCCATACAGCTACAACCCAGTCACTTCCCACAGGTCCGAAGAAAGGCGCTAACCAGTCATAATAGCTTCCGTACTCTGTCGGGCTCCATGTGGAGAGTCGACCGATTGGACTTATGGAGGAAATCACGAACCAGAGCGCCGACCAAAGCGCTGGAAAGAAAGCAATTTCAGACCAGGCGCTAAAGTAGGAGCCCCGGCGAGTGTAGAAATAGACGACGGATACGGTCAGGCAGGAGTTAATTAGGTTGAGGACACCAAGAACGACAATTGAGATTCCAGTGGACGAGAGTGCACTGAGAGAAGGTGAGACCCTCGCCAACACACCTGCAGCCGCAATGACGATGATGGGCATTGTCATGACTTGGAACAGATGTTGAGTGTCGTGGAATCGTCTCTGGCCATATACAAGTAAAGTAGTGAGGGTCAGCACGATTGGCGCTGAAGAGGGTGTGGGGCCGAGGGCCAAGAATGAGAAAACGAACGTGAACAGAACGAAAATTAGCTCGGGATAGTCATGAAAAATGAGACCTCTGAGTTGACGCATCTTTCAACTAAGAGGTGACAAAGAGATTCACCACTCAAGTGGTATTTATATATGTAAATAACAGATGCTGTAGCCTTCTGGCGTCTGTCCAACATGCTTTTCGCTTCTCGGAGAATTTGGAGAACATATCTGGACAAGTCAGGTGGTCGAAGCTTAGGTCAACCTTTTGCGCATGGCAATGTCTTCATCGATAAGAGAACAAGGACGCATCGATCCTTCAGTCAGATAATTTGACGAGTGAGAAATAAGAGAACTGATAAATTACACCTACGTCAGATTAAATTAACCATCCCCACCAATGCTCTGGCAACCCTCGAGAGACTGTGTCAACGACACAATGCACCACTTAGAAGGACATCTGCACCGATTGCATATGCGGACTCTACCCTCCAAAGAAAAGAGCACAGGAGACATTGATCAACCGGGTACGTTTCATTCGTCTTTTTGAGCAACACCTTGTTCAAATATCGTGCAGATCTGAAAGCGCAGGATAGACGGAATAATGCAAAAGGCACTGTAAAGCATTTCCTGTGTTAGTTGAAGCTAAAGCGAATGGAACATGTGAGCCCACCAAAGGTGAAACTTCGCGCTGATTTACTCGTCTACCCTTTGTGCAAAAGGGTTGGCATCTATAACCTGCCTTCCTACAAGCGCATCCACTGCCTCTAGCTGTGCCAAACTGTGGGAACTCTCCAGCCCCAGTCCATCCGGCCCAAGACCAGCCATATCTAACTCCATTCCATCCCCCGGCATGTTTTGATTATCCAGTCCCAGCCCAACGCTCATATCCTCGTCCATGGGCTTCAATGACGCGTCTAACGGGTCTCCATTAAGTTCGGTACCAACCTGCAGGGTCATCGACAATTGAGGTTTTGGAGATGGTGGTTTCGACTCTTCGTATTGTTCTGGGTCGACAATTCCTGGCACTTGTATTGATTCTGGAGCATTTTCAGGCAGAGGCTCGTCCTCCTCGTCGCCATCGATGACTTCTGGTTCATCCGGTAAGGGAGCTAATGGCTCGTAGACTTCTCCTTCATCGTCACTAAATTGCTATAATCATTGCGTCGCAAGTGAACTTAGATAAGAAATGATAAAGAATAAAGCGCTTACCTGTACCTTTTCGGTCTTTACCCACTTGTAGATCTTAAGACCAGAGCCCGGCGCTCCGTTTTCTGGGGGAACCCAAGCTTTCTCCCAGCATGTTACAGGTTGCATGAGTTGGCGGCGAGCAGCCTCGGTTGACGCGATGCTGACACCTATTCTCCGCTTCGTGGACATCGTTAAACTTTGTAGTAAACGTCAATTCGCCAAATTACTGAAGACCTCACTCACAACTCTCTCACGGTCGCTACACCAGCCGCGCTCTCGGCTGTAAACCACGTGACGTTCTCAAAATTTCGACCATCGCGATTTCAAGAAAAGTCGTTGTCTGCCATGTTAAAGCGATCAGCAACTGAAGTCTCTGACATCGTCCCGAAATCCGCGCGTACAGTTTAGAACGAAGCTGGTTCTAGCTCAAGAAATGAGACGCTAACATGGATAATATGGGGGAGTTCGAGGACGCTTGGGAAGATGAGACCGAAAGTGATGATGAGGTAGTTGATGCGGAAACTGGTGTAAAAGAGGATGATATTGCCATAAATACCCTGTCCAGCCCCCATTCTTGTTCATTGACGTCTTTATAGGAATAAACGAAATTATGCTTGCTATCGAGGAATCCGACACCTCACGTCTTTATTCCCGGTACTTACGAATTGGGAAACGATGAGGTTTTGGAAGCAGATGATTCAGTCTATATGCGCCACTCCACAAATGTACCCTGGTCATGCCTTTCTTTTGACGTTCTGCGAGACAATCTTGGTGATGAGCGCCAACGGTACCCCGCCACTGCGTACATTGTCACAGGTACACAGGCGGACTTGGCAAATAGCAACGAGGTTTTGGTGTACAAGATGAGTTCATTGCACAAAACACAAAAGGATGGTGGTGAGCAAAAGCCTCTGGCGTATGGCTTTCACAACTCAATACTATTACATTAGATGAGTCGGATTCTGATGGTGAAAACGATGATCATGCCGACCATTTGGATGAGGATCCAGTACTGGAATATCGTTCAATACCTCTCATCTCAGTGGCGTCAACCGTATTCGAGCACAACCTTTACCACCTTCAACCCCCTTACCGCCAGTTTCGCACCCATACTACATCTCATCATGGGCGGCATGGGAAAAGATGTAGCCTCTCACAGCCTACATGAGCAGACGCCAGATAAAGACTGGATTGGCATACAACTTGGTACTTAAGTGTCAACCCTCCGACGCCATCCCCAGCTCCTTGAACCTCTCTTTCATCCTCGTCACTTTTCCTACTCATACTATGGCGTGGAACGGGTCTTAAAATTGGGCTTGACACCATAGATGCCCTGAGGGTCGGGCTTGATGTCATACTCA
Source organism: Termitomyces sp. T70a (assembly GCA_017657195.1). NCBI lineage: Eukaryota > Fungi > Basidiomycota > Agaricomycetes > Agaricales > Lyophyllaceae > Termitomyces > Termitomyces sp. T70a. The sequence continues at coordinate 68,193 of JAGGAT010000063.1, forward strand.
CAGGCGGTGAGAGAGAAGTTGGATATGAACCACTGATGGTCGGCGAGGATGCAGCTGAACTGACGGTTGAACTGGGTATGTCCACAGGGATCGAGATGGGAAGCCTTGCATTTCGTCCGGTTAATGGGGTCCCATTGGTTGTATGGTTTTCTCGCAGATAAGATATGGAAGGAGAAACAGCTCGTCGTTTTGAAGAATTTGGATATGGATTAAAGCGGTCTTCCACTGCGAACGGCTGTATCAAAAAAACGAACGTTGGAGCGGACAGCGCTGGTCGTAGGTGGTGGCGTGTACCTCAAATGATTCAATGGAGTAGAAATGGAGGAACTCACAGGTGATCCAGGAGGCTGTTGTTCCACATCAGTCAGACGGCCAGCATCAGAAGGAAAACGGCCAACCAAATCGACATCCATAGCCGAAGTCCCAAAACTCGAACTCGCCGATGTACGCATGGTGAAATCATCTCCGTTCACGCTGCCAGAAGTATGTTGCTTCTAAATAGCGATTGGAGCACTAGGAGCCAGAGCAGAAAAAGCCGACGGAGTCTCGTCTAAATGTTTATCGTCATCACTGGGAGTGTCTTCTCTCTGCGTTTCTTCTCGGCCAGCTTCTTCCGGGTAACGACCACGGTCTGCAGCTGCTCGGGGAGTGCGAGGTGGAACAGGGACCTCTCAGCAAGAGTGAATAAGCCGCTGAAATGCAGCTTCAGATTTGACTTCATTCTCCTCTGGTCGCGATTCGGCTAGAAGATTCAAAATCCGTGGAGGTTTGAGCTAACACAGGCGTTAGCTGATGATCAATTCCCAATCATATGACCCACAGGAAATGACAGACGTCGGCCAGGAAGAGGTGAAAATGGCTCTTGGACATCCATGGCAGCTGCCAGTCGCTCACGAGGGGGCGTCAAAGGAGGCCGTGAGGACAACTTTCCTTTCTGTTCTTCTGGGAGCCAAGATACTTGGCCTCCGGAAACGTTGTAAGAAGATATCAGGTTCATCGAGAGTCACAGATGAAGTTGTGGCCACAGAGGAAGAAGGGAGTTGATGAGGTCGGGAAGGAGGGTCTGGCGGTGGCTTTGGGCATAAGTTCTGTAGGATGGAAATGTGCGAGCAATACTTAGGAAGCCTACAATGCCTTTCAATCCTGCAAAGTCTGTATCTACGCGAGCTTGTCACGGGGTGACAAGTACTTGCGTGACACCACCCATGATGTTAGCGCTGTGTCAGAAAATATTTTGAGGCTCTTAGAAACGTCAGTTTATGGTGGCTCTGCTGTCATGTATTTCTGACAATGTTATTAACGGTTTCTGACATGTTATTAACGTGTCATTAATTGGCTTGTAAATAACATGGTCTTTTTTGACACAGCGCTACATGATGTAGTGTCTTCTCAATAACAAGTTGCAGAGGCCCTGGCATCTCTGAGTCTCATCGCAATTTGAGGTTTGGGCGGCTGCACATAATTTACCGCTGCTCATCGATCATCTCGCTATTTGCTCAGCATGGCAGCACCACCATCATTGCCAACAGAGAGCAAGATCCTCGTTCTCGAAGGGCACATTTCTGGCAAAAATGGTAGCATTGAGTTGGAGATTGATTGGTTGAAGAAAGTTAGGGCCTTGAAGAAAAGCATTAAGGAGGAGTGCAAGAACACACTCAAGGGATTCGATGCCCACCAACTCATCCTCTACAAGCTTGGGAACAATGGGGTCAACTATGATGGATTGAAAGTAATATTTTGTTTACTGCCAAATTGCCTCACACACTGTTGACAAGTGTTCTGTTACTAGCATTCACCTCCATACGACCTTGATGCTTACAAAAACAAGTTTTCTTGCTCACTCCTCGAGGAACACGATTCTATCCACAAATGCTGGCCGCTGGATAAAAATGGTGCTCCCTCGAACAAGAAGGACAGGCTCCACTTCTTGGTGGTATTGCCAGACACCACCCAAGGTAATCCTCGATATATTGCGTTACCATCATCTCTAATATTGCATTCTTGCTAGACTTACCCACGCTAATCATCAGTGAAGATGAGAGGAAGGTCTTCATTGATAACCTTGCTCGAGATTTGCGTGAGTGGTGCAAGAGTACACAAGCCAGCCGTACAAAGGAAGTAGAGACACTCCAGAGCCTCGGGAACAAGTTCCCTTTACAACAATGTTCTTCAATCATTCAGAGGCTTAGAGCACATATGCTGGATAGCTTCAAATTCAAATTTGTCGAGGATGCCCAGTGGCTCAAGAGCTTTTCCATCCCCATTGTTGGTGCTGCTTCGGGAACTGGCAAGTCTGCTATTTGTTCACGCTTTCTTGATGAAATGGCAGTGCGGGCTCTCAAGCACAGTTCTCCTTCACCAAGTGCTACCTACAAGGAGACCCAGGATGATCGTAGGCTAACCAATACTGCGCAGAACAACATCAATGCAATACAGATGATTGTTGCCGATTCTGAAGGGCATTTGCCAAAACCAAATGAACTCAGGAGTTTGCCCTTGAGCGACGTCTGGACTGAGGCACGTCTTGCGAGCTTCCGCCAGAAAGTAATCACTTCTGCTGATCGGAAACTCACCCTCACGCTGGATCTCATGAATTCCGAGTTCGAATTTTCTTCCAGTTCCACCTTGGAGAGGGTCCTAGCAGCCGCTTTACTCGATGCCTATTCGAAAAGATTTGCCCAAGACCGAATTTGGCACAAGCCGGATTACCTGACCGACAAGTTCGCCAGACATAGTTCCCCTCTCCACATAGCTCTACGTGTGCTCCATACTCTGGAAGGTGACAATATTATTGTTATTCACTTGGATGAAACACAAGCAGTGCCAAGTGAAACCCTTCAAACGCTTGTCAAACTACTTGTGAAGCAAATGCACTATGGCTATCGAGAAGACGTGCCCTGGATCTTTCCAATCTTGTCTGGTCTCTCATTGGAAAGCCTTCTTGATAGTAGCAAGACAAGTGGAGGCCACATCCAGCGCTACACACCACCTGTCCTTACGATAAGTTCAATGCTGAACATCATACAAGCCATGTTCTACACAAATGACGTGGCAGATGGGCGAATCAAGCAACCTGATTTTCAGAAGGGCTTCATTCGTCTCCTGTATGATCTGCGCGGACCAACTCGTTATTTCCAGGCTGTGTTATTATATATACAAAATTTCAGTGGCATGGTTGATGCCCAACCGTGGAAACGGATAGCAACTATCGACCGGGCCGCTATTCGAGCTGGACTGGAGAAGCCGGATCAAGCCTGGAGTGATATATTTGATCTGCTTGCAAACCTCACCGATCAGGAAGGTTTCTTGAAAGGCATTAGCAAGTTGAGGAATGACTCTAAACTTCTCCAAAGACTCTTCGACTTGAATTTACTTGGCGAAACTGTCTCACTGCATGAGACCTTCATCATTCAGGGCAAGGCAGAGCCAATTTCTACTCTCTTTGATTATGGCTGGGCGACTATTGTGGATGTAACGAGGAATAACTGCACCATCTTCCTCCCCTTCTTGACTATCTATAGAGCCGGAACAAATGATCCGCGCAACAGATATCACCCTGGTATGATACCTTTGTGCAAGGTTATGGACTGGACGATCATCGAAAAAGAGGATGCCCGCATGCTCCAGTATCGACTCATAAAGCGTTCGATGTCTGAGATGTTTGACACTCGCCTATCCGACCTCTTTGGCGAACTAGGAGATGTTCTCGACAAGCATTTTTGCCTCACTGAAACTCTTTGTGATTTCAGAACTCTCCAAGACAAGGTGCAATCACACCATGCCCTCTCTAACTTGTGGTCTACCCAAAGCACACCTACCGTTTACCTGAATGGCGCTTTAGCAAAATTCGCTGACAGTTTTGTCTTCTTCCAGCAACCCGACTCTTTGCTGCCACATGTGCTCTGCATACAATCAAAGTTTCTCCAAAAGAGCGAGTTAACAATGGACAAGCTGCGTCAGGAATACGAGAAGGTGGCCAATGTCTGTGGCGACTTCCCATTTACCCTTGTCATTCCCGCAGATCGGGTTGCCGCCGAATGTTGGACTTCGCTTGCATCTTCTGACCTGAAGTTACATGTTTTGGTTCTTAATTCAGCTGGTTTCGACGCTTTCTATGGTAAACCATTGGCATTCCGGCGCAAGATTTTCAGTGGACTACTGGATTTGCCGGAAGTTCAAGCTCAAGGTCCGCAGGAAGTTGCAGAACCTCATGCAGTTGTTCAAGAAGAGGAGGGATAAGCATCGACAACGAGAACAGTTCACCGGAAACGCAAGAGAAACACATCATCAATTGACAAGACCTGAAAATCTGATTTCTTCATACACGATTCCCAGTGGCGTAAACGCAGCAGTCCCACTGTAATAATAGATGAAAATGTAGTGTATCGTATCAAAGCATTGCTTTGCTCGAGACGTGGCTGCTGATAAGAGACTGGATTCAGATGTTGCGTCCCACAAGCTCTGCATGGCTGTCAAGCAGAGTACAATCGGTGGAATGAATGTACTGGATGACCTGAGTTCTTTGTCTGAAAAAAGTGGATCAGAATGTATATTACAACTAAATTTGCGACTTCTATTGCACATTGCAAAGGGGAGAAAATAGTTTCACCAAGACTGATTTTCCAGATCATCGACCTAAGTTATCCAACTTCTTCGGCCCATCGCAAGACGTCGATTCGAGCCGGGCAATCCAGAGATGTAACAGTTTCCTGCATTGTTGCGATTTCATCAAAGTTGATGGGAAAGCGTCCCCCAGATTCGGCCTGTACTTTTGTTAGATCAACATAGGAAGATTGATTCAGCACCCAACCTTGGCGACAATAGGGTTCCCCGTTGAAGGTAGCCTTGCAGGTAAGTTGCCTATAGATTGACGCAGATCTGCCAGCTTTGCCTCCAAGAGGTCGCATTTGCTTGAAAGAGTTGAGAAAACCTTCACAAGAATGTTTAATTTGGAACGTACGATTGTAATGCTTCTGTCTCGCTCTTACGGAGTTCAAGCTGCCTACGCATCATGAGTTCTAGGTTTTCTCTTGCCTTTTGTGCATTAATGTTGGGGACATAAGGTGGTCAAGTGCCATACCTGCACAGGGCGTAGATCGTTCGCAGCGGCCATGATATTCTGACTGAGGACTGTAATCCATTCAACGTGACGATGCCAATCCGGTGAGTCAGTTGAGGACGCGCTAGGAGGAGGTGCGAGGAGAGACGAAGTCAAAGACGAAAATGTGACGAGCAGAGAAAGTAGGATGCTCAATAGTGCTGGGCGACGATCTGTCAAGTAAATGAGATGAATGATAGAAGCTGTCCATCAGAAAACTTCACCAGTGCTAGGATCTGCAGGATATAGCTGATTACCGCCGAGCTCAGCTAACGAGGGTATTTTTTCTTTGACCTGGGTAGGTTGGGACTCGAAGTCGAGGACAAATCAAGGGCGCGTACAAACCAACGGTCACCAAAGACATCATAGTAAGCGTCTGGTTCTTCAAGAATCCAGTCGACCCGGGGTTTTTCTAGTTGAGTTAGGGGCCAATCTGGTACATCAGACTGGTCAGACAGGATTTGGTGTTGATTAACGTCTAACTGATCGGGAGCGCGTTCCCGTAGGAGGGCAAGAAGACGGAGGTTACGGGAAGAATATTTCGTGTAATGGGATGGAGGCGAAGGGAACGGGTTGCGAAGCTCAGCCTCTTCGTCGTCCATAACTAAATGTCAACCCCCGACAAGTCACAAGTTCAAACTTCACGCGCGTCATCACGGATCTTGAAAGCCTGATCTCCCATCCAATACACGTAGAGGAGTATAAATCACTAATGTAATCCGGTTCCCCCATGGCTGAGTTTCATTCTCTCTCAGGAGGGCTTCCTCCCATCCCTGATAATCTTACAATACCCCAATTTTTCCTCGGTGACAATAACCCTCTTCGCCCTGTTCGTCCGAATGCCGTTCCCTGGCTTATAGACGATGAAACAGGCCTTACTGTAGACCACGTTGAAGTTAGTTTCGCGTCATTTTACTCTATCTACACCCCTCTCAGTTTTGTATTGTGCAGCTCCTTCGGAAGACGCGTGGTTTGGCCAATGCAATTAGTACCAAGTGGAACATTGGTGTGTACAAACGTCATATGAAAGAGGTGGCCCCAAGCTGACTACTTACCACCTTGCAGGCCAGAATGATGTTGGTGAGAGCAATTATCTGAGCAGATTGAGGCTGGTATTCATGCTTCATCAGTTTGTATCTTCAGTCCTAACGACATTGGTACACGATTGCTCTTATCTACCGTTCTCCATCCTAACGCTGCGGTCAGGTTACCCCGTCTGTATTTGGGCTGCTCATACTCTGGGCGCAGCCATAACGTAACTGTTAGTCATAGTCTGATAAAAAGGGTGGCTAATCAGACGACAGACCGGCCAACCCAGCATATAAGGCTGATGAGCTAGTTTACCAACTGCGTACCTCTGGAGCGTCGCTTTTAATCATTCATCCGGATATTCTGAGTATTGCTCTCATCGCTGCCAAGGAAGTTGGCCTCTCAGAAGATCGTATCATATTCATTAAGCATTCACTTCGTCAAACAACCTCGGACTATTTTACGCTCGATCAGCTTGTAGAATATGGGCTGTGTACCCCTGTATCCTATACAGAATTCCGCCTCAAGTGTGGTGAGGCAAAGACGGCACTGGCTTTTCTCTCATTTTCGAGCGGTACAACAGGTGAAATCTCCTGCTCAATAATATAAAATGATTTGCGAGCTGAACACATCGAACAGGCAAACCCAAGGTCTGCTTTGTTGGAGGTTCATTTGACATCTCATATCTGAGCACTCCCCGCAGGCTGTTGCAATACCACATTACTCAGTTATCGCAAACGTCATACAGATGTTGTCACACAATAAGCTTGATGACCCCAACTACAAGGATAAGCATATGGCGCCTGGCGATGTTGCTATTGCTGGTTTGTTTTGGATGCATTTACCGCGTCTTGCCTGCTGCTGATTAGTCAACTCATTATTTAGTCCTTCCCTTCTTTCGTAAGTCGTTATAGTTTGCGTTCTTGCATGCAGCTAAGACCCTTGGCAATGCAACAGATATATACGGCCTTGTCGTCAATGTTGGTAGTTTCACTAGGATCAGTGTTTTGAATAATGTCTGACTCTTGATACCGGCAGCTGCATTTCCTTCTCTTTGCCGGGGCAAGTTTAGATCAGTCTCGGTTTTTGAGGCATCATTATCTGACAGAGAAGACGTAGATGTCTATTGTTGTGGTCCCCAAGTTTAACCTAGATTCCTTTTTGGACAGCATTGTTCGCTATAGGATAACGCATCTGCTGTGAGTTTTGTCCCATTGTTTCTTGTCATCTGCTTGACAACAGGGTATAGAATCGTTCCACCTCAAGTTGTACTCCTCTACAAAGTACTTGTGTCATATGCAGATGTGATCTTATGACTAAAACTCTATTCCATTAGCATCCCTCGATTGGAAACCTCGATCTTAGCCACGTCAAGTACTGCATATGTGGTGCGGCACCTCTCAGTGGTGAGCTTCTGCAAGTGCTACGTAGATTTTTCCCCAATGCTGCCATCGGCCAGGGATATGGTTCGATTCCTTGAATGTTCCACGGTTTCAAACTAATGCAAGGTCAGGTCTCACAGAGACTTGCACAACCGTTACAATGCTACCTCCGACACAGAAGATTGGGACGGTGGACAGTGCCGGTCAACTTATACCCGGAATAAGAGCAAAAGTCGTTAAAGAAGACGGTTCCTTGGCTGGTGAGGGTGAACAAGGTGAATTAATTGTGACAGGACCATCAATGGCTCTTCGATACATAAACAATGAGGCGGCGTATGTGCCATTTTGTATTCTCAAGTTGTTCCTTTTGACTATGGATTCCCAGGACGAAGGAAACATTCGTAGACGGTTGGGTACGCACTGGTGACGAGGTAATCATCAAGAATGGTGATATTTTCATCGTAGATCGCCTAAAGGTACGTTCAGAGATAATGGCACGTATAGCCTGTCCGAACTCTGCAAACAGGAAATTATGAAGGTCCGCGGTTTCCAAGTGGCGCCTGCTGAATTAGAAGGCCACCTTCTCACGCATCCAGATGTGACTGATGCCTGCGTAGTCAGCGTTCTCGACGATTATAGTGGCGAGCTTCCTTTTGCATATGTCGTTTTGAGTGACATAGCTGCGCGACGCGTAGCTGGTAACCCAGAGGCCGCTGCGGAGGCAAAGGCAGTCATTGTGAAGGTGAGTGACGGTACCTTCGCCGATGCCTTTGAACTAAATTATTTGCATGTAGTATGTTGCAGACGCCAAAGTGTACTATAAACACCTGAAGGGAGGTATCCAATTTATCGACGCCATCCCCAAGAACCCGTCAGGAAAGATAGTGAGTGCTGGACTTGTCTTGGTGCGATTTCTGATCGAGTAAAACCTAGCTCCGACGTGTCTTGCGGGATGAGGCGAGAAAGAAGGGAAACAACAGAACCAAGATTGGCGCGAAATTGTAATTTTTACTGTACGATTATATAATTTGATGTGTGTCTCTGTTGTGATACTGTTATGAGGTGTAAACAGATATTGGCGGAAAATTATCGTAGAGTCGCGTTTACTCAAGAATGGTGCGGCGAATAGCGTCGCAAGTACACCAGCAGGTCTCCCGCCTAATGCGCGGCAATTTCATCAAGGAAGAGCCTATCTGGTATCAGGCCGTCCTTGAACATCCTCCTCTACCCCTTCCTCCAAAAGCTCCGCCCTCGCGCCACCCGTACGACCAACAGGTCAATCCTACTCAGTCTACTCGTCCGAGACCATATGACCCAAAACCTTTACCTATCGTTCACCTAGAAGACAAAATTCGTCGTCAATTCTTCCGCGACCATCCTTTTGAAGCTTTCCGACCAACTTCCCTCGTGGAAGGTGCTGCCATTGAAGATGTAAATCCCGTGCAAGGTGAAGCTTGGACACGTCTAGGTCAGCGAGGAAGGAATCCCACACCCGAAGAGTATGTTTATTTCTCTGTTTAAGAAGTGATTGACCCAAGCATACTTACCAGTGCTATCTTGTTTACACGGAATCTGTACGAGTGTCACAAAAAACCCCTCTCCGAAGCCTATGCGACAGCTGTTGCCCAGTTCCGTGCTCTTCGCGCGGAACGCTCCATCATGACCAAATTTGCAGTCATGGAGGCGGAGCATCTCGGAGCTATCTTCTCAAAAGGCGAGATTGAGCATTCTTTTGAGAAGGAGAAGCGAAATCTGGCCACATTCGAGAGACGAGAAGAACTTGATGAAGGAGCAATTGCTGCCCGAAAACGTTGGAAGGCAATTGTTGAAAAGACCGAGGGCGTCAAAGATTGGTCGAAGGGTCAGGAATACGTCAAATTGTGGAAAGAAGGCATCCGACCGTCATACGCACCTCTGCTAACGCAACCGGTTGATACCGACCTGCCAACAGCGGCGGATCCGCTGAACGTCCGGAATCAGATGTTAAAGCAAAATCAATATCGTGCCCCTGTACGTAGGTAGATTGTAACAATACTCAATTACTTCATATAATTATCCCGGTATTTTCCAAAGAATTGATTCCATTAAAGGGGAAAAAGTACACGAATACTATGAAGAAGCTTTGGCTACCCGCGATTGAGCGGCTTGCGCTGCATTCATTCCCATCCATGTCTTCTCTACCAGACCTAGGAGTTTTTGCATATCCGAACTCCAGTCATTCATGACATCCTCTGCACTTCGTTTATTCCTGAAGCTAACAATGCCCGCTGGTCGGTCAATCCGGGCCCATATTGTTCCAGATACAACCAATCGTGCAAGAGTCTCTTCTGTTTGCTTCGCTGTGAGGTCAAGGAGAGACGTTAATCGAGCGAGAGTAATCCTTGTGTAATATTCCGCAACAACGCGTATATTCTATGGTACAATGAGCTGGGATTTGAAGACGGAATCGACAAGGAAATTTACATGTTCAATGACGCGAGTGTGAAGATCTTCCCATCGCTTTTCTGAACCAAAGACTGGCGTCTTCCTCAGGAACTCTCCATAGATTGCTTCTATTCCTGGCCATCTCATGAGCTCACGAGTTGTGAAGCATTTAACAAGGTTGCTTCATAATATCAATATCGTATAATTGATATGTGACACAACCCAGAAGACTCACTAGTGAAGATCCAACTTGCTGAGAGCAGGATCTACAAATAAATGGTGCATTATGTCGGATTGTTCGTTGTCGTGGGGAGCAAGGATGACATAGTAAACGATATGCTCAAGGGCCTAATGGCGCAAATGAGGTTATGCAAAGAAATACAAGATGGAGTCTCACTGCTCTGCCTTTGTCTTCGGTATCATCTTTGATTGAAGGTGTCTCCCAGACCTTGTGATAGAATTTGGCGACATCAAGGTAGTTGTTTTGGTGAAGTGCATGTTGAATCATCAGATCGTAGAATTTGAGTTTGAGGTCCTGGTATCCTCTTTAGGTCGAAACTCAACCAGTAACTGATGAGAAAAGATCACCTCGTTATCTTTTGCCTTCAAGAACTCCTCGTTGATCTTTCTGCCACCCACTCTCACCTTGACCCACTCCGCTTCACCGCCTCCCAAAGCGTCCTTACCCACCTTGCCCTGTTCTGTATCTTTCTGCCGAGCTACAGCAACCAGAAGACGCATCTGCTCCAGAATGAATTCGGTTTTCTCGCGGCGATCCATAGACGAGTATGTCTCGACTTGGAGATCGGAAAGTAAGTCGCAGGCAGTTTGGATTGATTCTTTCTGCGCTGCTGAAGTAGACGTCGAGGCAGTTGAGAGTCCCTCATGATAGTTAGCAAGAAGCATCGTTACACGAGCACGAGGCGTTTCAAGGAAGATCTGCAGAACAACTTACGAATCGGATGGTTGAACATTACAAAAAGATAGAGACGTACCTTTCCCTCAGTAACGCTACGGAGTGTCTCTACAATCTCAAGCCATTTAGGAACTCCACTTGTCTGCTTGATCTCGTCCAACCAGCCAATCGTCAATTCCACAATTGCTTGAATGGCACCTTTCAGTTGGCCATGCTTTTTGCTCAGGGTGGAGATTGTGGAGTTGAGAAGGACGAAGTCACAGGCTTTATAACAATGTTCGACTGCAGCTTTCGCCAGTCTCGTCGTTGATGTCAGGTCCGCAGCCTATTAGTGACTCAGAGCTTGGATTTAAGTTCAAAGTTCAGTTACTCACATTTCTAGTTTGCTTTTCCAGAGCAAAGATTTTATCAAGGCCTTCTTGGAGTTTGCCCGACTAACGACTTGGGTAAATGAACCAGAGTGACCTTACAGTGGGGAAATGCAGACCTTCACTGACGCTTCTGCCTCTGGAAGAAGAGTATCGACCTCAGATGTATAGTCCTTCTCCTGTTTCTTGTTGTCAGACATGATGAAGCGGTAGGACGGCGAATTGAGCGTCCTTTTGATCCAATCTGAGTGACGCGTCCCCGTGTTGTTGATTCTTATTTGTTCTTTCCGTTCGGGGTGAATCCATGTGGCGACATTCACCTCGCCCGTTCTTGAGGCATGATCCTCGTCAATTTTTCTATGTGCATAGTCACATGTGTCCTACAGTAGCGGCAGCATAATACATGATAGTAAGTATAGAGTCGTAATAACATAGTAATTAGTGACGGACTTCGGCGACCAAGGGTTCCAAAGCAATGTCCGAGTCAGTCGGTTGAGAAGTGTGAGTGGCTGGAGGAATATGTTCCTGGGTTTTCATGTCTGCATGACGCCACTTGATACTGGCGGCAGCAGTTTGAAAGATACGAGAAGGAAATGACAAAGGATAGAAGACCAAGAACCTGTATACAAGAGATAAGAGACTAATGACGGATGGGAAATAAACGAGTGACGCGGAGGGGCGGCGAGGAGATGTACTCATGAATGTAGATGGAGTAAGGAGCGCTCGAACGGATCTAGAAACACTGTTGGTGTCTTCGAACCTTGGTACGGATGGAACGGCGTCGACCTCTTTGTTGACGAGGTTTGAGATGGCTTCGATATTGGCATCAGCAGTCGACGGTCGAGCATCAACAAAGATAGATGCATAATCTGGTTTAGCCTGGACTACTTGATGGACTAAACTGGTAGAGGCCTGGACGGCATTGTTCTGTGTCTTAGGAGACGCGTTTATGCCATGATCAGTCATTTTAACGCAAGCGTCGACACTTTTATTGGCGGTGATTTTGGGCTCTACATGTGCGGCTTCCCGAGCAAATCGGCGTTCTAGAAGGCGTATTCCTTGAAGGTGTGGGAGAAGGTCAGAGGCGCTTTGCCAGTTTCGCGCATTCGCCTCAACGAAACCGGGCCGGCCCTTCTCCTGAATCCATCGAAGTGTTTCTAGGTTGGGCGCGATGTGGCTGAGATATATTGCGACCTGCAACGAATCATCTATCCAGGAATGTCCGACATACAATCGTAAGAGAGACCGGGAAGAAGTATGGATTGAAGAGAGGATGTCTTTGCTGCCTCTTGTCGCATTAACTACAGCCGCAAGTGTATGCAATTTCTTGCAGCTGCTAATGAGGCCGGCGATAGTGTCTAAATCGATTTTTGGCCCCCCTGTCGCTGGAGGAAATCGCGCTAGTGGGCATAGCTTTAAAACTTCAAGATTTGGACACGCCCCGGCGAGGCATTGCAGATCTACGTCTGTGAAGATAATGGACTCAGAAAGGTCGAATTCCAAGCGTTTTAAGCAAGGGAAGTAGGTAAATTGCTCCAAAGAGAGTCGTCCTGAGGCTGGTTCGGCCCTTGGAGTAGATCGGACGAGGTCCATGAAGCGAGACGAACTGGTCGCGGTTACCCGCAAAGATTGCAATGAATCTCCCAACTTCTCGCAGATCAAGGCAGAAAGGTCGTGCCAGTCCGCCTTGTCAGGAGGATCTTCAATAACGAGTTCGAGCTGGGTCAAAGGGGTTGTGATATGTTTGATGAACACGGCGATATTCGAGACATCTCCAGTAAGATGGAGCTTGCGCACTTGAGCAAAGGAACCCTTTGACCTCAAATCACCCGTCAAGCGAAGGGCCGACTTCCGAATCAATGAGAAGTCTACATCGTCGTCTGAAAAAACACCGCTGTCAGTGGACCCCACTGAACTGGGAGTTGAATCCCCGGATCTGGGACGTAGTTCATCAAAAAAGCCCTCTACAGCAATCATGGACCTTCCTGTTAAATCGAGCCTCAACGTCTTCAGCTCTGATAAAGATGCGACCCATCGGCCGACACCAGGGGCCAATGCTCCGGGAGCCATCAAGACGAGTTTTTCCAACGAGTGCTGGCGGCCGAGAAGTTCAGTGAAAGAGTCAGGAAGGTTAGTCGGTGAGATGAATGAGAATGACGTGAGTCGAGTCCGGCTCGTCAGGTCAGCGAGCAATGTGTCAAGCTGAGGGAACCTCGTGCCAACCTCTAGATTTACGGAGCGAAGTTGAGGGCTAAGGAACGTCGAAGACCGTGCAAGACCTGCCGGTGTCTCCACCTTCCAATTCAGCTCGACCAGCTGCGGAAAGATCTGTGATCTGGGACGGGATTCTTCGAGGACCGCAAAGATAGAAGGTGCTATGTTGTTGGCGCGTTCGTTGTAAGTAATTTGGCGGACCCGCTTGCTATACTTGAGAACAGGTTCCCAATCTTCCTCTGTGGGTGTTTTCACCTGCGACACCCCAATCAATCTCAACTGGTGATTTAGTGAAACGTGCAACATACGAAGCCCATTCCCGGCTTACGGGCCTTTTTGAGCAAATGCCCAGGAAATTGCCAGAGTATAGGAACCAGAGAATCCATATCTCTCCAGAGGACGTTCAATGCAGGCTCGCACAAAGCGCGACAGGTCCGTGCTACCCTTGACAGCATGCGCCTGCCATTCGGGGCATCGAGAATAGCCTCGAATAACTTGTGTGTTGCATCCATGTCGCGCAAGATTATAGGCTGCATTTTTTGTTCGTATTAAGACGATGTTCGGCTTTTAGGTTGGTAAGGCTGCCGACGGTGAGATATTGCAAGGACTGAGGCGAAGGGAGAAACCAAGTGAAATCCCAGATGATAGTGCTTTTTTGAACAATAAGCGAAAGGTCATGTTATATGTGCAACAGGGTGATCTAATTAATACGCAGAAACTGCGTGAAGAACGCACAGGACACGCAAGTCGCCATGCCATGCACAGTAGGTCTTCTCGCTTCGAATGTCGATCGGCACTGAGGTGGACCATCAGGTGGCATTGGAGGTAGGACACGCACATGTAACGAGGCATTCATACCAGCTACAATTCTCTGATTGTAAATGGCGATGCTCAAAATCTGTAAATACTGAGAAAATGAAAGTATATTGCGCCTGGCCGTAAAGGCATAAGGAATAGAGGTAATGGTGCCATGCTCAATCCTTTCGTTCACCTGTCAGCGGATACATGCGTTGATGTACAACGACAGATACTGCTGCAGGACTGTAGATGTATAACTGAAACGTGTTTCTTATGGCTTCGACGTAAAACGAACTTAGAAACGTACCATACTCTGAAGATGGAGACTACAATTCCCCTGTTTCCCATGGGACAGGTTCACCCTCCCAATCGTCCTCACCCTCAGTATCTTTCCAAGTTCCTTCTTCCTTAACAAGTGTGACATCGTCTTCACCAACGTCCCAGATTTCACCTCCCTTTTTATGGTCATAATGACCGAGCCGTTGGCCTAGAACTAGACTCTTCACGATACGCTCCTCGCGGGAGTAACGTGCTTTAAGATCAGTTGTGTCTAATGCCAGCACACGACGTAGTTTGTCGGGAAGGTCAACTTCCAACCTGCCCTCTTGTTCGCCTAAAGAAGGCTGTGTCTCGTGGCCGGCACGCGCAACACGAAGTGAATACCCAAATATCGGATCCGGTTCTAAATCGTCATTTGCACTGATGAGTGGTTGAGAATGAGAGAATGCTTGTGTTCTTTTGATTATCTTCACGTTTGTAGACAAAATGTCAGAATCGTCAGTGCTCTCTTCCGGATCGCCCTTCTTGTCGCCGGTGGTTTTTGCTTTTTTTCGCTTAGTTAATTCTATCTTTCCATTCCTGTTGGCGGTATAGTACCGTTTCTGGCAGTTTGCGGGGGATTCCGCTGGAGGTGGTGAGGGAGGGATGAGAGCCGAAGGCACAAAAGACGACTGCTGAGATACATCCACATCCTCGGTATCTGAATCGATTAGAGGTCGCTTCCCTGTCTTCTTCGCCAGCAAAACCTTGGCGTCGGGAGGTCGAGTTGTCTCATTGGAAGCTAGGACCGACAAGGACCTAACGAGCGATGGCTTATGTTTGTTATCAGTGTCCCAGAGTGCATCTTCTTCAGTTCCGCTCATAGAGCTCCCAAAAAGCCCAAGAGAGGCAGACTTAGTCCTCATTCGTGCAGTAGGTTTTCCACCAGCAGGGCCATCTCTTGGCTCGGTCGCTTCGTCAAATAGAAGTCTAAACGATTTCGCCCCTAACGGTGCTTTCATTGGGGAGTCGGAAATAAAGGGCGAGTTGCATTCTGGTGTTTCTTCATCATCACTGCTCTCTGAAAGGTCGGAGACAAACTTCGGAAAAGGACACGTTGACTGTGAACCAACACGCCGCCGCTTCTCTTTGTTGGGAGAGGGAGAAACCGGGTCACCACGGAGACGTTTTCGAGCACGAGAAAGGGCACTTGATGCGACTGTGGGAAGGCGAGGAGGGGTATGCGACGAGGTTGAAGGTTCGTTTGGACCAAGAAGGGGGAAAGGATCGTAGGGCGGCTCTCTCGATTTGGAGGGATTATTTGTGTGATTCAACTTGATTTGGGATGCCTTTTCTTTTCCCTTATTCTTCTGAGGTGAGAAAGGATTGAAGCTAGAAAGAGGCGCCGTTGTCTCAACGAGGCGTGATTGCCCGAGCGGATGGGAGCGCGGACGTGATCTGGGTGGAGTTGAGGGCGAATCCGAGCTGGTATGTGTAGAAGAGGATTGGACTGCGCTTGTCTTGGAAAGCTTCTTGTAAAGCTTATATTTGGCAGCTAAGAGATGGTTGGTATGGAAGTCACGTAGACGAGGATGATACTAACCGATTTCTGGGAGATTCCTGATGTCATCTACGGTAGGATCTCTCCCATTGGCGGCTTTGAAGGAGCGCTCCCAGGCCTTGACTTCCGCTTTCACAGTCGCTCTGTCCATGGTGGTCGAGATGAGAGGATGGCTAAATCACGGTCACGTTGGGCAATGGCCAAGTCGCGTCAACAGCGCCAAACACTGGTTTGAACCTGCTCGTGTCGTCACTCTGTCTTGTTCAAGCACCATGCGTCCGCGCAGCAGCATCCTTGATCTCTTCGACCCCCTTGCACTCCAAGACTCATCTAGAAATACACCTTCACCCGACTCCGACAAGGAGAATTGCCTCGACTCTGACTTGTCCTTTTTCGGTAGACCTACCAAAGCACCCAGCCCTGTGAGGCTTAAACGTCGACTCGTCGACGTAGGAGACATTACCATTGACGACCCAACAATCCATCTAATGCTCACCGAAGAAGAGGAGCTTGACGACAGTATGTGTGATGACGACAGTGACACCATGACCCTCCGTATTCCAATCGTAACTCCGGCCCGTGACATTACTGTTCAAAAGGTGACCCCTTCTCATGCTGGCCCTCGTACGCCTTTGGCAGAACTATCCATTGACTGCGACACAACACCGATTGCTCGGACCAAGATGTACCGACGACAACTTCCTTCAACATTCGCCTCTTCAGATGCCGTCTTGCCTGCGTCTTCAGAAACCTCTAGTTTTGCATCTGTGATTGATGCAGTTACTGCCTCTGGAGTGTCCTTTGCAGGCTCTTCTCGCCCTTCTTCAGACTGCGAACTTGTAAACGAAGATCAGCCTGACAATCTCATTTCATGCGAGATCGAGACGCCGCAAGACACTATAAGTCCAAATGACGAACCTTCCAATGCTATATCCGCCTTGAGTTTTGATACCCTCCCAGAGAAAGATACGCCCCAGCCCGTTGCTTTAGAATCATTGTCCGAATCGTCGGATACATCGATATCTATAGAACACCCGCGATCAACCTTGCGATCCAGCCCTCCAACATCTTCCCAGGACAAAAAACGTCACTCGATCGACCTTTGCACATCCTTTCACCTGCAGCTTCAATCTGAAGAAGCTAGTTTCGACCTTCTGAATGACAAGATATCATTGTTTGCTTCGACGAGCAGCATGGATTCTTTTCTCAATGGAATGGAAGATGATGATGATTTCGATGTGGCGGTTGAAGAGGCCAAACTTCAAGCAACCATTGATAGTATTCAGTCAGAGGACGGCGAGAACGAAGGTAGCATCGATTTGTTGTCCTTATCCGCTGGATACTCATTTGGAGCAAACTCAGTTGATGAGATCGGGGATATGCAAGCACAAAAACAAGGTTTTTCATATCTACTCGATCACTTGGAATGCTATTGATTTTGATTGCGATCCTTCAGACAACGTATTTAATGCTGCCCGGAGTTCCTCTCCACAGGTGCCTTCGAGTGAGCACATGAAGCAGCGGGCATTAAGGTCACCTCCAGAGCTACGTTCAACATCTAGTCCTCCAGTCCCTTCTGAGCCAACAGCAGACGGAAACCATAAATGTCGTTAGTCCAGTGTTGCTTGTTCAATCCGGGTCAACCGGCTAATCGTCTTTAACAGCAGACATACCAAAAGAAACTGTTAGTGAGCCTCCCACTGTTCCTCCTGTATTTTGTCCGCCTCTGCAGGACAAAAACCATGCCCTTCGTACACCCGCTCGAAGTGTTGGCGAGCAAATCCTTCCGCCTCCTGTTCTCGGACTAAGAATTGTCAAAAGGTCTGCACGACCTGGTCACGAAAAGTCGGCTTCTACGAGTAACGCAGCTAGTAAAAGATCAGCTCTTACGACAACCATCGCACCTATCGTTGCCTCAGCCATGCCCATTTCCCCTATCACGGAACATGCGTCCTCCGCATGGGGGGTCGCTCACGTTAGTTTAGCGGCATCTGAACCTTCTGCAATTATACCACCTTCTAGAGCGAGAGATGGAAGGGGCGATGGCCCCCGACGCGTGCCCATTACTGATAACCACCCACTTGCTCCAAATAAACGGCGGAGCTTTTTCGATCAAAAATCCATGCCACAAGGAAACACGACGGGACCCAGAAGGGTGGTTGTAACGCCCTCTGTTTCAGTGCCGCCTGTCGCACCAGTTCCAGCACCCAATAAAACTTCTGTAGTAAGCGGCGTCAAGGCTCCTACGAAGTATGGTTTAGGAAGTAGTGCTGCGGCATCCGCTCTTCCACGACCGGTCTCGAGGCTTCCGACAGCCGTAACATCTGGGATTGCGCGACCGCCTCGAGCAGGCACCGGAGCTAACGTAGCCGGAAAAGGTAGTGCTTTTGCAAACCAAGCAAATAAGAGCGCCGCTTATGCTCGCCGTGTGGCCTAATAGAGGCTATAGTTTGAGTTTCTCTACATTTTTGCTTTTGATCATTGCATCACTTTTAGCTATAAGTATCCACGTTTTCGCTATCATGCATACATAGTTCCTGGACATATATACTTACGCCTGTGGGTTCCACATATTATGTTTTAGATGTTTATAATTTGCATCGTACATAAAATTGTAGTTCATGTTCCCGAAAACAACAAGGCAGCTTTTTGGTAACTGCAAGGTTCTTGAACTATCTTATTTGGGACTTCCACAAGTTTCCTGGTACTGAAGGCATTAGCCAATCTTTCTGCTCTGTCAAGACAAATGAGGCTCTTAATGACTTGTTGTCTGGATTGACCTTGAGACAGTCAGCGACAATGTCCCGATCATCATTGATTAGGTCGTCATTTATAACAACGGCATCAAGCAGCTGTTCGAACGTGAGCGATGAGATATCTTCGTATGCCTTTGGAAAATCAGCTAGACGAGTCTGATCATACAACGAGACAAGGACGAATCGTGGTCACAATCAAAGGCAATAAAAGGTCACCAGGGCTGCATATGAAGGGAAATCGGAGAGCAGTTTCGTCGAAAAAAAATCATTTGTAGATCGTCATTTGAGCCTCGTTAACCAGAGTCTGGAATACCCAGACGGATTGCATAGGTTCATTAATAGGAGGGAATTGCTGTCCGTCTATATCCGCCTTGATTGCTGTGAAGTCTCGATATGACAGGAATAACCACTTTTGAGGGCCATGATACATCCCGACATAACGTCAGGAGAATCAATCAAAAGGTAATTCTTCACGCGCATTTGTTCAAATGGTTCGAGGATTGTCCGAGGTTGTTCAACACCAGGATGTTTCATTTCTTGCCCCATCGACTTGGCCAAGGACATACGGCAGCTAAGGAATGCTAGATGTAAACAAAGCTGTTGCCGGCCAGAAGTAATGACCAACAATAGCCTTATCACAGGAAAGGATTTTATAACACCGGAAGCGTCTCCTCGTAGAGCCACTCCCCGACGTCATTTGCAAGGATATGGGAATGAGCCCCGGACCGCCTCGGACGGATTCCGGTATAAATCGAAGCTGTTCTACTATATACGGTCCTATTTTTAGATTCTTATCACGAAGAAATGTGTTTCATAATGTCTGCGCCGGAAGAATCATAAGGAAACCTGGAATTTCTTCAACGAAGGCGCCACCGAAAGAAATCCCACCGTCCGACAGTGCTTCTTTGTCACGTGCATCACGCGCCGCGCAACGGCAGTTAGTTTCCGAGTAGCAGACATGGGAGGTGGAGTTTCGAAACCGTAACAGGTATAGCTCAGGACGGCCTGCCATACCCGCTAACATAAAGATGTGAATGGTGTCCGGTAGATGGAAGGATATAGGGAGGAAAGTTGACGATGGCGTACAGTATAATACGGATGACAAAGATGGCCACGCAGAGGATAATGAGTTGATTGGGTAAAGGAATGCAAGTAGGCCTACGGGGAACAGGAATAGGGAAACGTGCAGTGTAGGAATTGTTTCCACCACGATGCTCGTGCCGAACTGCTGAAGACCTTGATACAAGTATGTTTTTGGGCCGCTGGAAGATAGTTGCAATTATGCAAGCAAGATCACTGCTAGAGACCCGGCTATACTGAATGCCGGGCTAAGAAACCAAAAGATATTACAAAGTGTGGAGGCAAATGATGAGAGGCTTGGGATCAGGTTGCTGTAGCTGCCAACCGGAGAGAGATCTGACTGAGCATTGCCAGATTAGGGTGCGGAGTGAGGGATTTATAGCTTTCAATAAAGCGGTGATACTGGCGGAGAAAAGGCCGGCCTGCGAGGATCAGAATGCTGTGGAGAAGGACAGATGACATGGACGAGAATTAATTGCGCATGCATATTGCCTTCCAGGAGCTGGCCAAGGCACGGTCTTGCCTGTCCGCTTCTGCAACGTAAACTGACGATATTTTAGCGGAAGGGCTATCGGACAGAACGGACTGCTGCGTAGCGGGCTGAAATGACCACTACAGGTTGTTTGTTACATGAGAACTGACAGCATCCTTTGTTGGCGCCGACAGCTCGTTGCTCTGACGCTATATGTATGGACATAGAAGGACAACAGCTTGGTCTGATGACCGTTCTACAATAGCTTTCCACGCGCGAAAGGCCTTTTTAAATTCCCAGCCGATGTACGGCCTGACTCCCTACGATGATCCTGCTTTTTCATCAGATCCCCACGCGCACCCCTACTTTTCCACCCCGTGGTCGCTGAAGCCAGACGACGGTCCCCGTCTCCTCCAGTCGCCTAACGGCCCCATGCTTTCTGACGACCACAGTTCCACCACCCACGAATCTAGCTCATCCTCCAACCACTCTTCCACCACCATTTCTACGCCCCCAACATCTACCGAATCTCATTCCGCTCCATGGACGCCCACATCGGAAAAAACGTCTCATCTGCAATGGCCTCCGGAAGTCCAGAAGAAGAAGAAAACGCTAGCTATGTTCTGGCGCAGAACGCCACCTGAAACTGTCTTGGCATCCGTCGACATTATCCGCAATGTCTCTCCAGATTCCTTTCCTCCTCGCAACATGATTCCTGCTGCCAACCGTCGCCCAGCTCCTGCTCGCAATGCCACAGTGCCAAATGCGGACGTGTCTTCCAGTAGACCCAAACTCCCACGTCGGCCTGCCACCTCACCTGCTGATTTCAAATCGCCGCCACTAGCCTCTCGTCGCACCGCTGGTGGGCTAGCTATGCGTGCAAGTAAGCTGGATCGTATAGATGAGCTTGATGAAAGCAATCCTATCGGCCAACCCCTGCATCATGGTGGTCCATACGAGGCGGTTCATAATCCTACAGGTCAGGAGGTAAAGCAGGACAATGTCCCCCATAATGTTGGCAGTTTCTATCAGGTATGAGACAGAAACCATTGTAGATGTCTGTTCCCTTCTAATAGCAATACACAGTTACCAATAGCCAAACCAAAGCAAGACAAGTTGCCGGACAGAAAGCAAGAGCGCATTCCAGTGACGCTTTCCTCGCAGCTATGGGACTATCAAATACTGATATTACTTGCAGCGATCGCACAGACGCAATCTGTCGGACGTTACAAGTGTCCCCATTGTACCTGCTGGCGTATCTTTGAATCTTTCCCCCGGTCAAATACTGCCTCAGAACTTCTACCAGCAGGTGGACCCACGTATAGCAGCAACAACAGCTCCTTTCAATGCTCCAGGATGGCCGCCAAAGCCGCACTACCCTCACCATCAACATGGTCGGTCTCAGTCTCAACCTCAATATCGGCCGTGTTTCTCCCCGTCCCAGAATATCTCCACCAAAGGTAATGACCAACAGGCACAGTTTGATGGCAGCTTCCCTCGGAATGCTCCGCCTGAGTATTCGGCCCTTCCAAGAGACCATTATGTGGCAAATGGCAGTCCAGATGATCTCGTGTTCTTTACCCCCCCGACTTTCAACTACGAGCGAGAGAAATTGAGTTATGATCTAGATGATCGCAAATACTCAACTCAGCTTGTTAAAGAACAGCAGCATTATACGGGTCCCCCTGTTAATATCCTCTTGGACTCTCGTGCTCCAACCCCTGGACCTCGCCACCATCATCAAAGCCATAATCGGTTGCCTCCTCGTATGCAAGCTTTGCAGATGCAGATTCCGAGATCTGATGAAAAGCAACGTCGCTCATCAAGGCCGTCAGTTGGAAACCATGATTATGTAGTCGGCGGTACCATCCCTATCCAAGCTGGACATTTCAATCAATCTTTTACACCACCAATGGTTGACAACGACCGCCAAGTACCACTTTTCGTTGATAACAACGGCCTTCCTGCGTCTGCTCCTGTGCCGCCCTCGTTTGAGATCTTTCACCCCATGCAGGATCAAGTTCAGCCCAATGATATATTACAACCTTTGCCTGGATTAGATAATGGTCCGGGCTGGCCAATTCATAATAGTACGAAGTCCAATAATTCGGGATACCCGAGGAGTGCTCCCGTACCTCACCATCTTCCTAAACGTCTAGTCATGCCTGCACCCCTGGAGACAACCCAACCTGTCGCTCCACGACGCCAGTCTCAATTGAAACCACCGCCTCGCCATCTAGGTCATCATACCTGGCAGCCTCAATTGCGTCCACCCTCGCCCGTAGACATTCCCGCAGCATTGGATCCTTATATCGAAAGGCAGTTACGTGCCGAGGACAACCAAATGTCTCAGAGCCGCAAGCTTCGAAAGCGTAGTAGCGACCAGGCGATTCCCCAACCAAGCCGTTTGCCCTCTCAACACTTATCCTTCGAGCCGACATTGACGTATCATGATGTACCTTCGCTCCAACCTTCGTCTATCCGCAAGTCGGACAAATACCAGAGAAAGGTCCTGAGCAAGCGAAGAATCGAATTCTGACTTCATCAATCAGATGTCGTCAAACGATATTACGATCAAATTTATTATGACCCGTGGTTGACAAACTTCAATTCCCTTATTCTGTATTTCTAAGATCGTGTTTCTTCCCCCATCCCAATTGGACAGATTCGAATGCCATATACCCATTCATACAACTTTTTTGGTCGATTCCTTGCTGTCCCTCGTACGCTATGTACTTGCTCCCCCTTTTTTGTCCATTCTATCGAGACCTTCATATTATGTTGTACTTACAGTATGCTGTGCGCAGTAGAGCCTTTTATTATAGTAGATGTTAATGTACTCCTTCAATTAATAATTCAGTTGACAAGTAGAATGTTTTTCATTACAGCAATTTTCATAACGATAGACCCCTTCGACTTTCCCTTGTTTAGTTGTTTGGCTGATAATTAGCTTCTGCCGGGCTTGCCGGGATACAACCATTTGATGTATAACA
>JAGGAT010000064.1:0-91451 GCA_017657195.1 Termitomyces sp. T70a
GTTTGTCGTGAGACCCTTACTGGCTGTTCGGCTAGAGGAAGCTGTGAGCTGCGGCGATTGGGTTCCAGCCCTACACCAACCGAGCAACAGCAAGCATTGCAGAGAGTAAAAGGAGTTTAGAAATTGGGATGGCATGTTAGTGGCAGATGGGTAGGGGAGTTAATGTGGGAAGATAGTATGAACCCGGATTAGGATCAAATTGTAGTAAAAGTAGCTATGAGGCATAACCGGCACACTTGAAAAGGTGTCTGGCCAGAGTACCTACCGGAAGTGTCCGTAATTACCACCCTTTACCGTACTGTAGGACCTAGGACGCTATAGCTCATGTGCAAATCGTGCAAAAATAGGTCTTGAAGTAAATAAAATGGCTCATTCATTCATTCATTCATTCATCCCAGAGCTCTCAACACTGCATCTACATAGTTCAGCACTTACTTGCACCTTGTAAGGTTGTTGCTTATTAAGAAAGGCTCCCAAGTCAGCAAAATCTGACAGAGTCATATATAACTTAGCATGTGACTATTGACTTTATCAAGTCAGCAACAAAATCTTTTTAATGACTCATCAATTTTTAAAAGTTATATTTTTTGCTATTATTCATTATACAACTTGTGATTAGTGTAAAAGTTCAAGCTAAATAGTTAAAGTAGAACATATATTAATCTGAAAAAATTAGCTTTTTATTTAATTTGATATTAAAAAATATCAAATATTGGAAAAGCTTTGGCTGCTACTATAATACAACTTTTAAATTACAAAAATCTAAAAATGCTAGAAATATTCTTAGTAAAAAAGTTAGATATAGAAAAGAACTACAATTTTCAATTTTTAGTTTAATGCATTGTTTGTTAGAATTAGAATAATATATATAAAAGCAAAACAATGGTCTTTACTTAGATTAATACATTGTAAGTAATAATTCTAAATAGAATTGTATTCAAGTATTTAAATCAATATAATAATCTGAGTATAAAGTGATTAGTATGAGTATATGTACAATATAATATATCTTTAATGTATATAAACAGAACTGAGAATATCTATGGTTATTGACTGGTTATAAACAAAATAGCTTTGATTACTGTGACTATTTTGGTCCTGACAATAGTGAGTGGTATTACATTATATTTTTACATTGATAGCATTCTAACATCATTTTTCAAAATTACAAGCTCAAGCTTAACAGGTTTAGGCTAAAAAATGTGGAGTATAAGCAGGCCATTAAAAAAATGATAATAAGCCTGAATGATTAGAATTACAATTAAAGATTTGATAGCAAGAAAAAGAACACTTTTTGAACAATTGTTTTAATAAAAAACAGAAGATTTGAAAGTCAAAAGACCTTTGTTTAGGCAGCTTACATAGCTGTATCAAAGCCAAATAGCAATGCAAATTCAGAGCATAAATTCAAAGAGAAAAATAATTTATCTAGATAAGGATTATTAAAGTCAAGGTATATGATAACAAGTATATTAGCTTTAATAAGATAAATTTTCTCTTAGCTATAAATAAAAAAGACAAAGATAACTATTGTCAAAAAACTACTATTTCATGTCTATTTCTTCACTTCTCAGCCTTACTCTCAACCCTCTAGACCTCTGCCTACTTAGTTGGAGGATAGCACAGGCCACACTTTGATTTACTTAGTCCAATGCCAAACTTCTGTTATGACCTGCTTACTCCAGACCTTCTGATGTCACAAATATCACAACTATCACATTTCTCCTATTTCAGACCTTTCCACATCATCTCCTGCCTACTCCAGACCTTGCAACATCATCCTCTGCCTACTCTAAATTCTCTGACATGTCTTGACCCCTTTGAATTTTTTTTGGAGAACTCCTTTGCCATCTTTATAGACTATCATCACATTTCTCAGTGAGTCTGGCACCATTCACATAATCTATTAGGTATACAATTATTTATCTGCTCTGCTACTTATCAGATTTTGCTGACTACAAGAGCTTCCAACTGCAAGCAGGTTCTTACTAGGTGGACTCAACATCTGAAAAAACAGTCCCAGACAGAGAGCAGGAGTTCTGGGAGAGATCTGAGAGGATGTGAGGTGCTCCTGGGGGTGCACAAAATACTGGGGAGTGAGTGGGAGAGAGTCAGGGTTCTAGGCTAAGTCTGGGGCCAAGGGAAGTGGGAGGGAGTATGTATAGGGGTGGAAAAAGAAGAGCCAGAAGACTGAGGCAAAGTCTGGAAGACTGAGGTGAAGAGGAAAAAAGAGACTTAGAAAGACTAGGAGACTTGGAGAAAAAAGAAGTAGATTGGCAGACAAGTTAAACAGATAAGCTTGTATGAAACAGTAGTATGACAAAAGAATGGCAAAGGTAAGGTCAAGATTACTATAATAGAGCGCTACCTATGGGCTTAATAGTGAGGTCTGTGGCTAGTTTGGGGAGGTTCAGTCATGGGGGTGTTGATCGGGGTAGGTGCATGGGGCTGTGTACCCAAGATACTGAATGGCACTGGAGGTGATTGTGTGGGGCGTTCAGAGATAATTGTGTGGGAAGCTGGATAATTGGTGAATAGTCAGGATCAGTAGGCCAGGCAGGCAGGTTAATCAAGGAGTTTTGGTATGAAGTGGGCACTGAGTTTGATGGGAGGTGTGCCAGAGTGCTGGGGTTGATGAAGGGTGTGTTCCTTGAGTTGTTGACAAGGGTCCTAGTATCCCGGGGTGATTGGAATGGTCTGGTGAGTGTCCAGGGCCTGGAGTTAGTGCAGGTCGTGACACTACTCTTTATAGAATCCCAGACTTTATTGTAAATACTCAGAACTAGTGCCAGGAGTATATATAGCTCAGATGTACCTTAGTCTCAATATTGAACAACTGTTACTGTAATCTTCTATTTCTTTCATGCTTGCCATTTTTGTCTCTCTTTGTGCTATCTCTGTAAATACTTGTTCGGCACACACTACCTTGACTAGTATGCACTATATTGACTGGTACACACTACGCTACTTATCAAAACTCCAGTCTCAGCAAGAAACTCCATCTTTGACTTGACCTCCATCTAACTCCAATTCCTGAACTCCAGAACAAGCCATTTAACTCCAGACTAGCCCATTTTGACTTTCCCATGCTCCAGAACACCTCCTGGAGCTATTGACACCCTGAGCACACATAATTCAGCATTTGAGTCTGCCTTGTAAGGGCATTGCTTCTTGGAAAAGGCTCTCAAGTCAGTGGAACTTGACAACTTCCTCAAATGTCAAATTGGTCTGAGTTTCAAAAAAGGGAGTAATTCCTGCCATCAAGCCATTATTTACTCCCTCTTTTCAACTCAGCTGCACATGTGATCCAGACATGTGATCCAGACATGTGACTCAAATAGGTGATCTGGATATATGACTCACCTTTCATTTTCTTGAGTGCCTGGCAAGATGAATCTTTAGACTTGTTTGGATCTCTCTCTGCCAAATTTGTAGCTATAATTACTTACTTATACATATACTAATATACTTTGAATCTCCTTCTGCCAGCTGTGTAATTGAGCCATAGCTTCTAGAAGTCATTCTTACAGTGTTTTTCATCAAGAAGAAGGATGGCTTCTTCCAGTTAGTTCAGGACTACTGCATGCTCAATATAATAATTGTCAAGAATCACTACCTACTTCTTTACATCTTCAAGCTTATCAACAACTCCAAGATGCATGCTATTTTACAAAGTTGAATGTTCAGTGGAGCTACAACAACATGCACATCTAGGAGAGAGAGAAGTAGAAGGTAGTGTTTTAGACCAGTCATGAGCTATTTGAACTATTGGTAATGTCCTTTGGCCTATCAACAGTCCCACCACTTTCCAGACAATGATGAATGACATTTCCTGGGATCTAATTATAAATAGCATAGTGTGCATATACCTCAATGATATTCTCATACATACCAAGACATTGGAAAAGCACCACTGCATTACCTGAATCATCTTAGACAATCTCTGCCAGCACCAGCTCTATTTCAAACCAGAAAAATGCAAGTTTGAACAGATTTGGTTCAAGTTACCAAGCCCTGACACCATTTCTCAGTAAGACAACTGCATTCCCTTCCCCTTCTTGTGCCAGCAGCATGCTGGAGCATAACTTCTATAGGCTTCATAGTGAAACTGCCAGACTCCCATAATTATGATGTGATTATTGTTATGATAGACCTCTGCAGTAAGTATGCACACAGCTTGCTCTGCAATGGATGCTGCCAACCTGTACTGGAAGAATGTATAGAAGCTCCACAGCCTCTTGGATACCTATATTTCTAACTAGGATCCTCAGTTTATAGCAGAATTCACTCAGAAACTCTACCATCTATTTTATGTCAAGCTCCACACCTCCACCACTTACTACTCACAAGGATGACATGGCCTGATACTACAACTGCAGATGGATCCTAGCCCCCACATACAAACTTAGTGATTATGTATATCTGGACAGCTCTGATATTGCTATCATCCAACTCTCAAAGAAGTTGGCCTACTACCAACTCAGGTCATACATAGTTGAATTGCAAGTGAATTCTTTAGCCTACAATGTCATGTGCTTTGATGTGCTTACTTTTTTCAATCTTTTGCAGATAGAGATGAATTGCTAATGCAAAGTCTTTCATTTTTTAGAACTAATGAACAAAATCTGCCAAGCTGATAAGATGGGAGAGTGGTACAAAAGATAAAGTGGTGAGTACATGTGTGTAAGTTTCTGGCATGGCTAAATCCCTTTCTTTGAGCCCTTGAAATGATTATTGATGCCTCTTTCCAAGTACACAACAAATCTAAATCAAGATAGAGATTTAGAACACTGACTATTCCTGTCATCCAAGCCCAAAGGACAACATCAAGTTTTTTGTCTTTATTTTTTGTAGTGCTGCATACAACCACCAAAGAGTGGGAAATAATTCAGTTAATTCAATTTTGGATAATTCACTGTTGTTTACTAGGCATCTGGCCTCATGAAGTTCTTAAAGTAGTCTTGCAACTTTATCATGCACATCTGTGCCAAGTTTGATTGAGACTCCTTATTTTTCATCAGTTCTTCTGTCTCAGCATCTGATTATTGTTTTCAAATCACTTACTTCATTGTCATCTGTCATTCTGAGAATTCCATTTTTAACACTTTATAATACTTTTCCACTGATTCTTTTCTCTGCAATCACTTCAATATCATTAGTGAATAATAATCAAAAACACAAGTGTCCTGGTTCTTGTATGCACATTTCCATTACCATGCAAACAGATCTTCAACTGAACTGACTCAATAACCCTTTTTTTTCCAGATTTTTTCTTGATCTGCATGTACCATCATTTAGTTCTATCTGAGTTTCTAAAATAGTGTTCAAATTGTTTGGTTTACCTTGTTATCATTTGGTTTTCTTTTGTTGTTCTATATATGTGTGCAGCCCACCTGATGTGCCCACTACAAAGTCTGCATAAAATGTCCAAATGCAGATATTTCAGTGATTTCCTCTCCTCTCCTCCTCTGTATCATCTTCATAGTCTGCCAACTTGAAAATTCTGGTGGATTAAAATCATCCAGATCAATCACAATGTTGACTGTGTCTTGATCACCATAATAAGGTGTGTGGAATATCAATTCTTCATCTTCAACGTCCTCTATTATAGGTAACTTTAACTTGTAGGGAACATGAATTTTTTTACAAGGTTCTAGCCCAGGCCTTGATATAATCTGCTTTGGATTTTTGAGGCATGAGAAGTGAGCTCGTAGTTTTTTGAGAACAGAGTTATAAAAGAAGATGCATAAGGAGGAAGGGACAATGAAGGAATGATAACGCTCGACATACCTTCACCTTCACCTTTACCTTCACCTTTGCCTTTGCCTTTGCCTTTGCCTTTGCCTTCCAAAGAAAAACCGAGCTACCCATGGTTCCACGTTTCAATCTGAAACGCCAACAAAAAAAAACACAAACGTCATTGTAAGCACGCCAACAAAAAACAAAAGAGAAGAGAAGAGAAGAAAAGAAAAGAAAAGAAAAGAAGATACCATTGCGTGTACCCTCATCAAGAAGCACACAAATCAAATTTTCTTCTTCGATGAGGATAGGGATATCTATCATTAGGTTCTTTGCTGATTTCACCGAGAATAAGAAGACAAAAACAAAAGAGAAGAGAAGAAAAGAAAGAAAAGAAGATACCATTGCGTGTACCCTCATCAAGAAGCACACAAATCAAATTTTCTTCTTCGATGAGGATAGGGATATCTATCATTAGGTTTCTTTGCTGATTTCACCGAGAGCGTACGGAGAGAAGGAGAAGGAAGAAGGAAGAAGGAAGAACTTCAAGAAGAAGAAGGAAGGAGAAGGATGTCATCGATCACGCTGTGCATGTGTGCGCGTGCGTGGGAGAGGACACGGCGGTGAATCATTGCATACATTGCGTAGGGGGTTCTCGAAGTACGACCCGACCCGACCCGACGAGACAAGTGGAGCCCTCCCCTCACTTGGGGCAAAGGGAAAGGGAAAGGGAAAGAAAAAAAAAACACAAACAAACGTGCAAAGTAACAGTGTTTGAGCGATTTTTGAATTGGGACGTATGGAGAGTGTGTTACACATTTGCGTTTTTTCAGGAAGGGTGAAAAATCTGAAATGATGAGGACTATGGGCTAAGATGGAATGGGATGCGATGCGATGGGTATGCGATGGGTACGCGATGAGATGGGTGGGAGAAAGAGTGAGAGCGTTTTGAGTAGCGGGACGTAGCATGGCAACTGCCGCCTCTGATACATTGCGTAGGGGGTTCTCGAAGTACGTCGACCCGACGAGACGAGACAGTGGAGCCTTTCCCTCACTTGGGGAAAGGGAAAGGGAAAGGGAAAGGAAAAACAAACATGCGAGTTAGAGTTTACAGTGTTCGAGCGATTTTGGAGCAAGGGGGGGTCGTGACGTGATGACCCCGTGCGTGTGCGTGGGAGCGCCAGCGCCAGCGCGAGATGGATCAGAGTGTACTCGTACTAGTATATGGGGGGAGAGCTGTGGAGAGCTGTGGAGTTTTGTGCGCTTACATATGGGTGTGTGTTCATGCAGGCAGTGTGATTACGGACGGGGCGCTGGAGGGGGCAGTGCGGACATGGACGCTCGAGGGCTACTTAGAGCTAGCTACCCATACATACATACTTAGGAGGTTTGGAGTTTTTTGGAGTTTAAACATATTATGCGGATTGGGTTGTGTCATGTCAGATTGGATTTGATAGATGTGGGTTGGCGTGGCGTGGAGTGTGTGTTTCATGGGGTGTACGTATGGTACGTATCATGGCTGCTGACCCGACGACGACGGCGACGGCGGCGGCGGTGTGGTTTCTGTTTCTGGATCAGTTACAGTTGTTGTGGGGTGGACAAATGGATGGATTCGTTCGGACCACGAGCCACGAGCCACGAGCCACGAGCCACGGTTTGTAGGGATGGGGAGGGTCGACCGCGAAGCCGTGCGTTGCAGATCAATCATCTCAGTTCTGAATCCGACCAGGAGCTAGCTGATCCGGTCGCGATCGCGTGGCAGTCCAAAAATGGTTTGTTCGCTTCCCGAGTGTCCTTGTTCTGGACGTCAGTTTGGGATTACTTACTTACATAGGCTATGGATGGCTATGGCTATGGCTATGTACTTTTGGGTCATCAGATTGTGAAAAAGATTTCCATAAACCCGAAAATATGATTACACAGGATCATTGTTGATCAAGTGACTCCGAGAAACGGACATGATATTGAATTTTTGTATGGCCGGAAATGAAGGAAAGGGTGCGGAAAAGGAGGGGATGGCACGTGTGGGTGAGAGGGGCCATGGTTGAGTTGATGATCGGAGGCGGGGCGGAATAGGCCGGAAGATTTATTGCACCCTCCATGCACACGATCCCCACAATGAAAGGCTGCCTCAAGTCCCCAGTCGGCAGCCCCGGCGCCATGGGCTGTATCGCTCGGAAAAGCGTTGCATTCGGGGAGGAAATCAGCGAAGAGGTGTACTTTGCAGACGAGTGGGACCGGACACCGACGGAGCCTGCGCGCAAGCTGACGTACCAGTGAGCAGCGACGCAGAAACGGGGGCGGGCTTTTTGGTGACTGATTGACCCGACAGAGATCTGCTCGAGCTCAAGGAGATCCAGCGCTCACTCCCCCGTGCACAGCAGCTCCCTGACCCTGTCTCGGGCAATCCCCCGTCCTACCTCCTCGACCACGTCCCCATCGGCCTCCTGCCACTTCTCCCCGCCCCTGCCCCACGCCCACCGTCGTCCTCGTCGTCGTCCCCATCGTCCCCGCGCCCGCCCGCCTGCCGGTTCCCACCACTCAGGCCACGCCAGCCCCTGCCAGCCTCGACAGCCTGGGTGCCTCCACACATGCAACACCTGCTGCCCAAATCTCTCCCACCAGAACCAAGGAAACCAACGTTCTCCTTCCTCCCTCTGCTCGAATCGCCCTACCCTGCCTCACGCAGCCCGTCCCCCGACCACTCTGACAACTCCCAGGACCCACCCACGCCCGCACTCACAAACGCCTCGCTAGACAGCAGCCCAATGTCCCGCGCGTCCTCGTCGTCTCCAGAACCCGCGTTCCTCTCGCTCGCAGACTCGCCCTCCCCGTCTCCACCCACAACCGCATGGCACCCCTTCCCTGATCACACGACCAAGCTCCGCACACCGCCACGCTGCACCCCACCCCGCCGCAAGAACGTCATGATCCTCAACGGGATCGAGATCAGCCTCGACGACGACGACGACGACGGCGGCAACGACCTTGATGACCACGAAGATGACGACGACGACGAAGACGTACGCGGATCCGCGTCCAGGTCGTCAACGCCTACACTCTCCATACCCCAATTCGCGTGCCAGCCGCCGCCCCAGTCGCCGCGCCGGTGTTCCATGTCCCTCAAGACCCGTCCGCCGCGCAACGTGGGGTTCGCGGATATCGCGAGCCCGTGGGCGGGGTGAGGTCCCCCCCCCCCCTTGCGTCTGCGGCTGCGGCTGCTTTGAGTTGAGCAAGGGAGGGGCGAGGAGCGAAGAGGAAGCTAGAGCGCGTTGTCGACGTCTTGTCTTTTGTCTCTTACCTCGGGTATGCCATTTGGATCTGATGCGGGCACACGATCGCGAGTCTTCAGCGGAGCATCCTATCCACGTCCACGTCCACATTCACATTTAACCCCCCGTCTCCGGACTGTCTTCTCTGGACTGTGTCGTGTTTATCATGAATCCCCCTTCATCCAGACTCTTTTTTATCTTTTTACCACACGCACGCGCATGCTTCTTCATGTTCCCATTCACATCTACCATCTAACATATCACGCGCTCCACCCCCCGCTACCTACCCTCCTCACACCAACCACAGACACTTTTATCCCACACTTTTATCCCACACACTCGCATACACTTCCACTTGAATATATCCCCCCCACCCCGCTTTGCCTTGCCTTGCCTTGTCTTGTCTTGCCATCTTTCTTTCTTTCTTTCTTTCTTTCTTTCTTTCTTTCTTTCTCGTGTACTTATGTACTCTCACCCCTGCTCTCGTGTCGTTTATAATAAACTCTTACTCTTACGCTACTCTTACTTTACCTGCTCTCTGTACCCTTACTAAATCATAGCTTTTCCTTTTCCTTTTCCTCCCTCGTGTTTCCTTGTGTTTTGTGTTTCTCCTTTTTCCGCTCCTCTCCTATCGACTTTCTCCTTTTCCTCTGCCTCTGCCTCTGCCTCGCTATCGATCCAAGTATACATTATCTTACCTTACCTTACCTTACTTATTCCACTCCCATCCCCAATCCGTAATCAAACCCTCGCCTTGCGCAAGTCACTTAATCACCATATCACCCATTTCCCTCCCAATTATTGATTGTCTGTCTCTGCTGCTCCTGCTGCTGCTTTTGTTGTTTTTCTTTCGTTGATCTCGGGGTTGTTTTAGTCTGCTTTTAGAGTGTGGCTCGTTATAAGTATGTCGTACACATACATACACACGTACACACACGTACTTACACGTACATACATATACATACGTACATACACATACTTACATACTTACATACTTACTTAGAGCTTTGTTTCAGCTGTGACTTATAGATTTTTTGAATCCCCTCTCCTTCCTTTCGTCAGGTATGGTAAAGTCAAGGTATGTCTTGCTCGTTTTACTATGAATCACGTAAGTAAGAAGTAAGGAGAAAATAAAAAAATACATGAATACGTAAACGCAGGAGTGCAGCATTTATTCTAGTATCCTAGTATCCTAGTATTCTAGTATTCTAGTATTCTATAGAATTTCTCATGACTTCTCAGTATCCAAGGGACGTAAATTTAATATCGATATCGATATCAACACGACGAGACGGGACGAGAGGGAAAGGTAGACCTGAGTGGGGGGTTTCTTCCGGAGATTGGGAGATTGGTTGTGGTTGTGGTTGTTTTATGGTTTTATGATAATTGTTATGTTCCATATGTAGGGCATCGAGGCTATAGGCATAGATGTGTGGTTTCCTCCCCTCGGATTCGGGTTCGGGTTCGGGTTCGTAGGGTTACATGCGTCTGGGGACAAGACAGGTGGATTGGGGGGTGGGGGTGGGGGGGGGAGGTAAGAGGTGGTGGAGATAACTAGTTCGGGAAACAAGAGGCCAGTGTCGCATGAGTAGTAGTAATTTGACAGACGAGGGATGGGTCAAACGTCCATCGGTAGAGCCCACGTATCTATCCATCAAGAGCGAGATCGTCCTCGTACAAGTTCAGCCAGCGCGACAGACACCGCGTCGTACACAAAAGTCTGATTTTTTTTTTTTTCAAACAAACGAGACACATAACAAAGGGGAGCGAGTCAGTACGGTGGTGGAATCTGGCGCTGTTCGCACACCTGGCTCCGTAGCGCGTAGTGCGGATGAGGAGGATACTTACGTGTTGTCGTCCGACATGCGGAGAAGGATGGAATATCCAAGGATCGGGCGCTAGGTATTCCTTGGATCTGGAGTCGAAGAATCGATTGGGATCGAAGACGTCTGCTGCGTGAGTGTGGCCTCTATTATTGATCATACCGCCTCTTGAACATTTGCTTACCGTCGGGACCCCACAATTCAGGGGAGGTGTGAAGCGCGTGAGGGGAAAAGTATATCCTGCCATTGAGCCGTGAGTCGACGTGTATATAGAGAGGATGATTAGGAATACGGAACACGTACCGTGTGTGTGCTGGTATGTATGTCAAGCTGGTTCCATCTGCGCAAGGCCACGTCGCGTCGTTCACGCTTCGCCTAAGATGAAGAAAAAAAAGAACAGCAGCAGCAGCAGTGAGAGGGTACTCTTCGTAGTGTCCTGTACACTTTTACCGTAGAGAATAGTCACTCGTAGAGCTACGTGCTGATTAAGATGCATATCACGAAAAACGGATGAGACCTCGGATCTCACATCGGGGGTATCAGCCGTATAGTTTCTAGAACAAATGAAAATCAGTATCTTGTAGGGAGATATCGCTCAGAGTCGTTACCGTTAATTGTGGCTCTGAGGAAGCCGAGGTCCACCACGCCCTCTGTCTCACACACTCCAAGATTCTCGATGACCTCGCATCGTAGTTGATCCATCACGCGTGGGGTCGTAGCGAGATGCCCAAGGAGTTGCGTCAAAATGCGGAAAGTCTATTTTACCGGTGAGCGGTGAGCACATACATGGACCCTACCGTGGACGGAAAGAAAAAAAAAGACTTGCGTTTGACCACATGGGGACTAGGATGTCGAGGATAGTACGGCGTATCAACGCGGGCTCTACACGGGTCCGAAATGAGCGTTGGATCGGAAGAACGATATATCGAATAGATAGTTTCCTGGTTCCAAGTCAACAAGGTGCCCCAGTAGCGTTTCCGTTTCCATTTCCAATTCATGCGGGGCCGCGGGTCCGCTCGAGTACGTCACCCCAGCGCCTTTCATGCCTTTCTTGCAAACTCTATCTTGAATAAGGCGGTCGAGATGGCGATTTATCACTGCAAATGGTTCTTTGGTTCCGTCATGCCATGGTAAGAAAAAGCCGTGCAGTATCGACCACCGTCCGGAGATCGTCCGTGCAGAAACGGTCGTGTGTAGTTCATAGAGGGCGTCTAAAAAATCCTCGTCCTCTTTGAGCGGGACAGTAGCGCTTCCTACGTGTCCGCAGAGGATGGAAATGGCGGACCCGAGAGTGAATTGGCGGACTGCGTCCTCCTGCGGACGTCGGTGTCAGGTTCGCCGTGGAATGGGTGGAAGACGGACCTGAATGCCGAATTTCGCGTCGTGAGCGGATAGTCTTGAGGTCATGGAACGAGCATGACGAGTGATCGTTGCTAGATGGGCCTCACGATATCTGCGAAAGAACGGTTGTATTACATCTCGTCGTAGCCTGTGAGAAGAAAACAAATCATTTTTGAATATACATGCCAGAGTTCTTGGTGGGTCGTGGCGTACGTCTCTGCGAGGATGTAATTAAGAACAGTGCTACTCATACTATGCAAGAAAAAAAAAGCAGACCACTAATGGACGTCTTGCCAATGTCGTCTCGAATAGTTTCAGCTCGATAGCTTCGTTTCGAGTGGTTGACTGGCGCCTGACCTTGTATATAATTGTGAGGATCCAGCGCAAGAACTATCCTGAGCTGCTCGGAAGAAGTAATCGTAACCTTCCTCCCTTCGAGAAAAACAGAAACTTTGTCTTCCATCCAGCTTATAACGCGACCAAGCATCGACTTGGGTTCAAATAACGGAGCGACGACGCGCTCTCTGGTGAAACGGATAATGTCGACCACTCCACACCTCATTGTCGGTTGCGCACACATGAAGGTGGTAGTAGTGGCTGCTGCTGTTCTCCACAGGGTGTTTTGCATGTGCACGATGGAGAAACCACCAGAATAGGAGGCGAAAGTTTCAGCGACCGCCTAGAATTTAAGCATACGACATTGTTGACAGCAGACCAGAAAGTCTATCTATATTAAGACGCCGTCATAGTACCCAAGATCCGTTACAAGAGGCTCTTTAGTCTTGGTCCGTCTCCACTGTCACAGCTGTCGTTGAGTTGCGCGCTGGAAAAGATGTTTTGATATATGCAATGACTGGTTGGGCTAGATCTGGCGAGAGTAGTGATCTACTGATGGAGTGACGGAAACATAAGTGCGGTTACAATTTCAATTCACATACGCCTAGATCTCCACCACAATGTCCACAACAGCATCCTCTGCAAAGCCCATGCGGGATCAAGTCGAAGACTACATCGTCTCTCTACAAGATCGAATCGTTTCCGCGTTCGAGACGCTCGATCCCGCGGCGCCAAAATTCAAACGAGACTCTTGGGTGCGCTCACAAGGTGGAAAAGGGCAATCGTGCGTGTTCGCATGTCCAGCAGACGACGACTCGTCCGTCATCCACGACTCTATTCTCGAAAAGGCCGGAGTGAACATCTCCATCGTGCATGGCGTGCTACCACCCGCTGCTATCAAGCAGATGCGGGCAGATCACACATCCATGCCACTTCCAGATCGTCCAGAAGGCCTGCCCTTCTTTGCTGCAGGTATCAGCCTCGTTATCCACCCTCGTAACCCCCACGCCCCCACGGTCCACGCAAACTACCGCTACTTCGAGATCACGGAACCCGTAGAGAAAGAGAACCCTGCCCCGGAACAACCTAAAGTGCTGGCGTGGTGGTTCGGAGGCGGCTGCGACCTCACGCCGTCGTATCTATACGAGGAAGACGCGGTTCACTTCCACACGACTATCAAGAACGCTTGCGAGAAACACGGCGACCGGCTTTACCCAACTTTCAAGAAATGGTGCGACGAATATTTCTATATCCCTCATAGGAACGAGTCTCGCGGAATCGGCGGAATATTCTTTGACGACCTCAACGAAGGCCCCCACGCGCGCCTGAACTCCCCCAACTCGCCGGATTCTGCGCATCGTCCGACGTCACCACACGAAATATTCTCACTCGTCCGGGACCTAGGGAACGCCTTTATTCCATCCTATCTACCCATTCTCGAACGTCGAAGCTCACTTGCTTTCACGCCGTCACAGAGGCGCTGGCAATTGCTCCGACGTGGGCGTTATGTGGAATTCAACCTTGTATATGATCGGGGCACCAAGTTTGGTTTGATGACTCCTGGTGCTCGAATCGAGAGCATCTTGATGAGCTTGCCGGAAACCGCAAGGTGGGAGTATATGTCTGAAATGGACGAGGAAGGCACGGAAGAGGCCAAGTTGGTCCAAGTCCTGAAGAAGCCCAAAGATTGGGTCTAGAACTTACATTCCTCTAATTCACAACGATACCTGTCTAAGTAGTATGATTATTTTCAATGTTTTAACGTACGTCACCGCTCAAGGATTATGTAGCATAACAGGAAATATATAAATTAATCTAATTCGTAGCCTCAAAGAATTGGTCGGAAATCGAATGAATGAAGCTGAGGGCAATTCAGTATCGGTTATCGCCAGGCACGCAAGGACGACACTTACTTCGTCCCGGCTATACGGAAGGTATCGGGCTGCATGGATGTCATATTGGCAACGAATACAATGTTACTTTTGTTAATTTGATATTGATCCCAGTCCGGGTTCCTTGAAAAATTCGGGTTGCGGTTGTACGCGAAAGAGACCCTGCGTCAAGGTGAGACTTGATGGAATACGGATCATTGGAGAGATCGTACCAGTAAGCATGCACTTGCTTCGCCAAGGTATACAGTGCCCCATCGTCACGCGTAAACTTCATGAAAACATACGGAATCTCGCCAGTGTGAAACACTATAGAAATCAAGTCAAGTCCGGAAAAATGAACTATATAAAGTCGTACCTCCTTGCCATTGGGCGTTCGTAGGAGTGAACTGATTAAAGACGTACGACCACGCATCGGCTCCCTTCGCAATGGCCGCACCCAGGAAATTACGACGCGCCCAATGGAAATGGATATCTCCATATATCGCAGCACCGCGTTTGAATTGCTCGCCGAAGAATGTATTGTTTCCAGTGCCAAAGGGAGATCCGAGCGCCAGGTTATCAGGGTAGATATTAAGAAGAGTTTGAATCGACGTCGCATTGTGGAAAAAGGAAGCGTTGCGGTTCCTGTAGTCGTTTTCAAGGAAAGTGAGGAGGTCAGCATCGGTGCTGATTGTTTGAGGTTTGACAAAAATTGTGCCTTCATCCATTACGTTGCCGGCAATGATGGGGATGTTGGCACTGACAATAATGGAGTCAGCAAAGAAAAGAGACATTGTCGCCTCATCTTACAATTTTCCCTGGGCAGTGAGGACAGATGGGCTAGCGGGAATGATGTCACCGTCGATAGTTACTCCCCACGGCTGAAGAAAACCTCCTCGATCAATGAAAGAAGGGTAAGAAAGCACTGTGACGCACGCGGGTCCCGTAAACCAAGGGCTGGCTAAACATAGCATTAGTAGCGTTGATGAGAACATCTCGGTCAACAGTGCGAAGGCATTCAAATTTATTGGCCGCTCCACTGCATCCAGCGATTCCCACAAGTGCATCATAGTTGCCTTGATACTTCTCTGCTGGAAGACAAGGTACAGATGTGGTCGTTCCTGATTCCAAGATCTGATGGAGGAAACATTAGAGATTGAGACAAGGGCATATTTCAGGACACTCACGGCACCAGAGAACAGGGTAGTGTCAACGTTAAGCATATGATACGTGATGGACATCCTGCGCTCTAGACATGAGTGGGCTGAAATTTGTTGCAAGAATCATCTCGGTACTTACGCTCCGGAAGACTGTCCGAAGACGGTGACCTTGGACTTGTCCCCGTTGAAATATTTGATGTTGTCTTGGATCCATTGAAGCGCCAGTTTCTGATCATATAGACCAAGGTTCTGAGCACCATTGGCAGAAGCTTCACTCCCTCCGCTATTGGGAACAATTTTCAAAATCAGAGGCCAGAGGTTAATGAGGAATGCTTGACGTACAGGAATCCCCAAGCGGCCAAGCGATATTGGAGAATGACTGTGATAACCGGCATACCCTACATACAAAAGGTTTGGTACATATCATGACAACGAATGAAATGAGACAGGAAACTCACAATGGCTGTAGACTGTTGAACAATCCCATTGCCAGGGTAATACCATGAGGCTCCTTGAGTGAGAGCACCACCATGTAGCCACACCATGACAGGAAGTAGTTTTCCCCGAGGGATGGAATGAGGCCTCTGAATATCGAGTAGTGTGCAGTCTTCGTCGGTACCATAAACTGAAGAGACGTCTCAAGGTATGCATGTACGTTGATTAGAAAGTCACTTACTGCCATAATCCACGGCTAACGAGTTCTACGGACTGAATTCAGTTCATACGAAACCTCAACAATCGTAACAAATAGTGCTTACTGTTCCTTTGATCTGCGGACAAGCAGGACCATGCAAAGTGGCCTGGATAGTGTTCCGTGTATAGTACGACACAGGAGTCGCCTGTGTGAACCGGGCGGCAGTGCCATATTTGATTCCAAGGAACTCTTCTACGCCTGTCGTGGCGTTATAATTTCCAACGAAAGAGGTCCGGCCGACTTGGACCGTGACGGATGCAGCAGAAACGAGCGTAAGAGAAAGGAACGTGGACAAGAGAGACAGGAGCATCTTGACTATGACAGGCGCTGGTTGCCTATGATCGACGACCGTCGGAAGTATGCGCAAGGAACAGAAGGTAACAATGTACTTATTATACGAATTTCAAATTGTATTTTGGGGCTTCCGTCCGCATTTTTTTCCTAGATGCATTGGGCCCATAAGGTACGAGGCAAACGGACAGAAACGGGCCGACCTAAGACAGTCCAAGAGTTCTCGGTAAACTTTTGAATAGGATGATACATGTCCGCATTAACCGCTCTCGAGCCCCAGGTGTGTCCTCATTGTGAGCATGATTCAACCAGACAAAGACACAGTGATCCTACGGGCTTCACAATGTCACACGAGAAAGAGTTCGATAATTTCGCGCTTGTCACTTACGCGACCTTGGTCGTCGTCGATGAAAATACCGATTAGTAAGCTGTTTTCTAGAAATGCCGGATCCGGAGCTGGTTTTCCCGGGTACGCATCACGACCTGTGCTGGCCCACCCCTTTTTCATTCTTACGGAAGTTCTAATCGGAACAGACACAAGTTTCTCGATTTTCTAGACTACCTCGACTCGGATTCTGGGCCGATTATGCGTACTGTAATTTTCCTTCAATGGTGGAATCGGGCAATTTGTGGCGGCGTTGGTCATTCGTTATACTAGCTTTTTTTTATTTCTTCGAGCCAGAATGTTCCTTGGACTATATTTTATACGACCCAAAGTCAAAAGAGCGTGGCCGATGAATGTCCAGCGTAAATGAGGATGTTAGATATGCAGCGATATCAAAAAAAAAAAAAAAGAGGGGTTCGTTTGATGTTTGATGCGCTTTTATCACCCTCGGCACATACCGGTTACTTTATTGTCCAGGTGAATTCACTCTTGTGTGTCCACATCGAATGTCTTTCTGTTCAATGTGCTGCTTGGCTCCACTTCTTTTCAAGTCCGCGTGCCTTGTCGAAAAGAGATAAGGTCCAGACCCCACCGGTCTTCCTCCAGTCTTTTTTCCCTTCAGTCCCTTTGGACGACTTGTACCATTATGAGTAGCGCTTTAATTACTGAAGCAGCGAACTATATGAAGATCGCTAGTGCGTCGATTTATGCATTCGGTTCGTTAATCAACCCTTTTTGACTCGCATTGATCATTAGACTGACAACTCGTACTTTTTAGATTACATTCAGACCCTTCCGGCTGAATATAGACTTTGTGGGTTCGACGGCTTTTGACTGTAATGATCACAACGACTAATTTTTCTTTTAGATCGAAAGCAGAAAGGGTTCCTCAGACTCTCTTTGGCATGCTGGCTATTGATAGCTGTAAGAGTTAGTATTTTGAAGGTTTCTCGAAATTTCCAGACGATTCAATGACTCAATAATCATTAAATAGTATCTTGGCATGGTTGCCATTATTTTAGCCCTGGTTGGAGGGTTTTCAAAGAACTTTACGGCAAAGTCCTGTGACCGATTTTATCTTTCAGTACCAATCTTCAAGGTGACACTTCATTGACCAATACTGAAATATGGTTATTGACAATTATCCGAGGTCCTGGCAGCTGTGGCGTCGCATGGCGTTTTCATTTTCAGAACGTACGCGATTTGCGGAAAGGACAAAACCATACTCTACTTTCTACTGGTCTTCGGAGGCCTGCTCAGCATTGCAGAAATAATCGCACCAATTGTTGTCCCACGGAACGCTAAACTCGGTAGCACTGGAAATTGCATTTCCGACTTGTCCAAGGTTCGCGGTCTCTCTGATTACGAATTTCGGCTCAAATTTTGATTACTTGTAGGGTTCAACCAGTTGGATCCAGTATTTGGTATGGACTTGTGTTCGTCCCGTATGAGTGCCTGATTGATCATGGAATACACAATAGTGCCAGGTAGTATTCGACATCGTAATTCTTGCTTTGACCGTCGATCGACTATTCCGCGGGACCCAACTCAAGCTTGCTAGTCGCTCAGAAATTACTAGAAGATTCTGGAAAAGCCAGATCATGTACTTCTTTGCCGTGACAGCAGTGAACATTGGTTTGTTGCAATCTTACGACTCTGTCTTTCAACAAGTCTGAACAACAGACTTAAAGCCAATCTCGTCTTCTTCGTCAAGTTCAACAAGACGTCTGAATCTACAATGCTCGCAACTCTTGGGATGGCCGTTACGGCCATCTTTTCATCTCACGTTAGTAAGTCTTGCGCACCCTACGAGTACTTGTCAGTGCATCAACCTAATGGGATCTTGAAATAGTCTTGGACCTTCAAGAATCTAGAAATGACAGCCGCTGTTATTTATCAACTGATTTCGTTGTAAACCAAATGAATGGCATCCAAAGCACAATTTGCAGGAACGGTGAAAATGTTGATCAACAATTCCATATCATCACTGCCGACGAATCCAAATCAAACGCTTACAGGATGAATAATTTGGTAATGTCGTTCAATCTCGATTGAGGAGCATTGTTTAAATACCACGTTATAGGAGGCGGGCGGTATCCATGTCCAACGCGACGTTGTGGAAATGGCTGATGACCAGTTTTATCGCTCATGGGAAAGACACCATCCAGATGTGAAGAGGACACGAATATAAATCATAAATCCTGCTGAGAGGATTACTCTGAGGTCCTATTATGAACTTTAAAAGTATCATAAAATCCGCGCTACTCTATAATGCCTAGCTTTTGTGGACTTGACCTTTCAG
This sequence comes from Termitomyces sp. T70a, assembly GCA_017657195.1. Classification (NCBI taxonomy): domain Eukaryota; kingdom Fungi; phylum Basidiomycota; class Agaricomycetes; order Agaricales; family Lyophyllaceae; genus Termitomyces; species Termitomyces sp. T70a. The sequence continues at coordinate 19,215 of JAGGAT010000064.1, forward strand.
TATGAAGCTACATTAATGTCGACTTGTAGGCGCTCCGTAAGTAAGAGAAATTAGTTATTCATCATTCGTGATGAAACCAAGGACTGTGGCTGTGCCAATGTATCGTTCTTTTAACACAACACTGATGACGAAGCATTTGAGATTACAATCAAGAAGGAACCTTTGGGTTCACGACATCGTTATCGTAAGTATGAAAAGGGTCACGTTTTCCATGCCTTTCGGATCCGATAGAACTGGAATGATGGTTAACGGCTAGCGCGATTATTGTACGTACGAGTACACTAGTGGCAAGCAAATACAGTAAGTATACTACTTACGGCGTTTTTGCCAGGACGTCTCTATGGGAAGTTAGTAAAAGAATACGTCTGTTTTCGCTACCGGTGGAGCCGGGCGGTCAATCGGTTTTAGACTCTAAACAACTTTAGAATGGATTAAGGTCATCGAAAAGAAAGTTCAGAGAGGAGCATAAGCTCACACTCTCGATAACATTCGTCGTATGACTACAATAGCTGTAATGATCGACAAACCTCTGTCAAGACCGCGACTTCTCATGGGCCGTGGTACTTATGCTTCTAACTATTCCTGCGAATTGGTCTTGTTTATTCCTTCAATAATCTGTGTAACTCAACGTTTGAGCGTGTCCGACGTCTGGATTGGAGTGCTGAAGTTTGATTTTGTCTTAGCTTCGCATTTAAATTAAGATGTCTTTGAAGACGTTACTGTGCGTAAATAGATCAACCGTAATATAGTAAACTTCACAGAGGATGGTTCAGACCATCAACGTTTCAAGCTTCAAGGTTCATAGAATCACTAATTACATTCAATTTATATGTACAAGAGTAAAAAGAGAGAAAGAAACAGAACTATTTACTCTAAATCAAACAACAAAACCTCCGCGGTCTTGTCACCGATGTTCTCGAGCGTAAAGGTGACGCCTCCATTACCAACAGCGACGTACGCGCCATCACCTTCCTTCAGCTCCAACTCCTCAGACGTGCGTACGCCCCCAATCCTGACCGTCGCACCTGATGCTTTTCCGGGATTAAATCCAGAAGTCTGCACAACGTGCACGTATGCCTTTTTCCCCTTTAACGCCTGCTCCAACTTTTGCCCCTGGTCGACGAGCGTGGCGTACAGCGTGAGTGCGCTGTGAACAGGTGCTGGTCCAGTGCCCTCGCGCGTGTCAAGGACATCCTCAGCTCCAACAGGCGCAACGATGCGCGCCCACTTGTTCTTTTTCTCTTCATCTGAGAAGTGGCGCGTGAAGTATTTGGGGGTGAGACGTGAAGTATGTGGGAGAGACCAAATCTGGAGGAAATGACCTTGTTTTGGTCCGTAGACTTTCTCAGAGTGGGATATTCCAGTGCCAGCGGATGTCATCTGGAGGTCGCCACGTTTGAGCACTTCCGTGTTTCCCATGGAGTCTTTGCTAGATGTCACGGTACAAATGAATCAGTACAGAAAGAACGGTTGGCTTTGGATGTGAGACTGACTGTTCTATCTGTCCAGAAACGATATAGGAGAAGATCTCGAATTCGCGGTGGGAGTGGGTGCCGAAGCCGGTGCGAGGTTCGACACGGTCTTCGTTGATCACCCGTAGTGGCCCATATTGTTCATGCTTAAAATCCTGGTACCTGAAGTGATTATACGTTTAATCATGGAATCACGATAGATGGCGGAAGAAACATACATTGCGAACGAGAAAGTATGGAATGTCTTGAGCCAGCCATGATCGGCATTGCCTCGTTCCTCACTGCGACGGGGAATGAATTTCAAAGACATGTTGGCCGATGATTCAGTAGATGTAGAGAATAATGACACAGGGACTATTGATGCGACTAGGTGCTGCTTGAGGAGATTGCTTCTTGCGAGTCGTAGAAGAGAAGACAGGTTTGTTGGCGAAAGTGAGGATGGGAGGAAGTTGAAGTAAAATGCGAGGCTTATATAGACCGGGAGGAGAGTGATGTGGAGAAGGAAAGATTTGTATTGCATGACTGAGACAGCGACATCATTTTGTTCATATACTCATCAGCTCGGTCAAAATCCGACTGTGTTTTCGTCAGCGCGATGGTCGGGTTTTCCGTTTTCGGGTTCCTTGAACCCACGTTAGACCACGCGTCTCTGACAAATCTCAAAGCCTCACGTGTGTCCTACTTGCTTTTATCAAATCGTGATGACGAGTTCTTCAGAATTCATTTCCTTTTCTGCAGACAAGTGTAACAGCATGAACATTCCATATTACGATTTACTTGGTAATGCAAGGAATGGTTTGACAGCAGTTTACTGATAAATAGACTTGTGTCCTGCTCTGCTTACGATGCGCTTGGAGCAACATCGGAACTTGAAACCTGGAGCAACTGATTCCTGGTATACTTGACTACAAATGCGGAAAATCATGACATAGGATTTTGTGCATACAATACAGGTTATGATAGCAAGCCGAGTATGCACGTCGAGGACCACGTGCGATGGTCTTGTCATCTGGACGCAATAATCCACGGGAGTCTCTTAATTGGCTTGGTATAGAACGCTTGGTCTTGTTAAACACTTGGGGGGAGCTCAAGCACCTTGTTCAGGTACCATCTGGTGAATCCGACGTCAAGGCCAAAGTAATTGTACGATGTTGGCCGCGATCATGTTGAGAGAACTCCTCTTAAGCTCGGTAAGATGAAACTGTTGAAAGCGACAACATTTGGCGATGCCTGGGTTGAAAAACTTGGGAAAACTGTTGGTGCCTTCATAAATGGGAATGTCCCCAGTCTGGAGAGTCTGCACAATAGATTTTGTTCAGCAGTCCTGCCTACGCTTCTTGGCAAAAATTGACCACAGGTTCTGAATCACTTTCTGCTATAAGCGGCGTTTTAGATTTCAGAGGAGCAAATCTTCAACCATTGGGGATGTTTCGATCTGCTCATACTTCCTCCGGTCATATGGAGATGTTTGTTTCGTGCTACGACTTTAGGAAAAAGCTGACACCATCATTGCCTTGTTATCGCTTCGCGCTCACGCCCAAGTCACCAGATCATACCGCCCGCCTAGCTCAATCGGATAGAGCGTCAGACTCTTAATTAGGCAGGTGTATCTGAAGGCTGCGAGTTCGACCCTCGCGGTGGGCTAAGATGAATACTTTTGTTGTAATTTTGTACCTTTCCTTGCGCAAGCAATAGGCAGAGTCTCATGTCAAAATTAAGGTTTGTTCTCTCTCATATATAATTTCATCTTGTATCATCTTGTATCATTGTAAGTCATCCATCTTCGCATTATGAAAAGAAAGCTATATGCCTTTCTGTAGCCCGCCTAGCTCAATCGGCCAGAGCGTCAGACTTTTACGAACTGTCATCTGAAGGCTGCGAGTTCGACCCTCGCGGTGGGCTTCTGCATTGGTTAAGCTATGATTTTTTCCTTTTTTTAATCTTCGCGCCACTCCGGGCCGGTGATATTTGGCAGAGATGGCAATGTAAACAAGGGATTCACGAGACGTGGCAGGTCGCGTCGAGACTGTCGGTCCAACTATCATGTCACACTCACACTCACACGCACCAGGCCAGGCGCACTCGCATACCCACTCCCATGAGCCTCCACAGAGCTCTCAAACGCCCATGATGCCCACGCCAGACCCCGCACTCCAGGCACTCATCGACGAGGACTTTAAGCCCGTTCCGCTATCGCTTTCTGATGATCGAAACACGGCCACTTGTCTCCAGCACCGTCTCGAAAAATGTGATGCTTGCGACGTCGACTTTATCAACCTCAACCGCCTCTCAACACTGCTCGCCAACAACCCGAATCTCCTCTGTCCACCACCGCCTAGTCTTGTAACACAGAAGCTATCGCAAATAGTGACCTCGACGAAAGACGAAGGAAATGTGCGTCTTTCAGAAAAGTCATGACAACCCTCTCACGCATTGCATCTCAGTCATTGTTTAAAAATGGCCAACACACTGCTGCTGTTAACCGCTATACAGGCGCCGCGAACATGGCCATTAATCGACCGCCTTGGGAAAATAACCAAGCTATGCGTGAAGAGCTCTCGGCTGTCATTTCCAACCGCTCTGCGGCTTTCACTGAAGCCCACGACTACATCTCAGCACTCGCCGACGCGGAAGCTGTTATCCAACTACGGAAGCAATGGAGTAAGGGTCACTTCAGGAAGGCGAAGGCGCTGGTTGGAATGCATAAGTTACGGGACGCAGCAGACGCTGTGAAGCTTGGGCTGTCGTTCGAACCAAGTAACAACGTAAACATTCATGCATGTTTCACGGTCTCTTCATACTGACTGTTCTTTTAGGAGCTTCTACAGTATCTCTCTGACATTGAGAAAGCCATGATGAAGAAGGACGAAACTAAACAGGAGATGGCGCAGACGAAAAGCGAGCAGTAGACTCGCGATGCTGACGCGTTCTTTGGTCTTGTGTATAGTATTATTGTAGCCCTTCTGTAAGTGCATTATGAGTGTACAATGTCTATGATACCAGATTTATAGGCCTTATCCAAACTCTTTCAAACTACAAGACTCGGTACAAATAGTCCCTTGGCTTCTCTACACCCATGTTGTCATGACCTCACAACCACCTTCTCGACTGGACTTCTTACATTTCGGAGGCTCTAGTTTAATCGAGAGTACATTCACTGATATGCAGCAAACACCACTGGTCTCCAAAATTCACGCGCCCCACCAGTTTCGCTTCTTCATGAACCTTGAGTAGTATCCGCCTCCACCAGATATCTTGACAGCCGAAGGAGGTTATTATCTGCGTTATCTGTACTCACGAGAGGAATGGCTTACGTTTCCTGCTTTATCGGGGTTGGACGTAGCGCTAGCAAGACCTGCATTCGCAGTTGCATTTGTGGGACTGGTAATTGCTGTTAAAGTAGGGCCACCAGCATTCACTGGAGCACTCGAGACCCTGGCCGCGCCTGCATCTATGACGCTTTCGGTACAGGCGGAGCCGGTCGCGCTAGCGGTAGACTGGACAACTGGAGCGGTCGTCTTCGTTATACCGCTAACAACACTCCCATGTTGATCAACATCACTGGTAGACGTTTGTACAGCAGCAGTGGGCTCCTAGAATGAAGGACATGGATCACTCAAGATATGGTGTACTTCTTCAAGGGATAAACCATACCAGAGTGATGGTGACGGTGACAGTATTGGCGCTGTTATTGATGCCTGCTGTGATGGTATTAATGTCGATGGACGAAATGCTGCTGCTGTTGCTGCTGTTGTCGTTGTCGTTGACCGTACCGCTGGAGTTTCCGTTCTCAGTGACCGTGCTATTGGAACCGTTGGTGAATCCATTGACGATAATGTTGTTGCCGGTGCCGGTGCCAGTGGGAGCCGGTGCAGACAGAGCTGTGCTGGGCAGCTGAGGAAACAGGGTTTAGGTAGTGAGGCAAGTGATATGAAGTGCTGCCGACTTACAGGCAGGATCTCAGCAGTGGTATCATTGCTGCTTGCATTGTTGATGTCTGTGTTGGACTTGGGGGTTGTGAGGTTCTTCCCTTGTTTGCTTCGTGCCGGGAATTCTAGGACTTACTGTTACAGCGTATCCGTTTTCTCGAGCCTTGAGAAGCAGGGTACTATGAGCGATTCTGGTAACAAAACCGGTTTTGAATCGAGCAACTTACAGAGATTGCGTGAGGGGCAGCTAGTGCCGAGCTTATAACGCAGGCAAGGAGGGGAACAGCAGAGTGCTTGAAGAGCATTCTTCAATAATCTCCTTCAGCAAATCGAAACGCTTAAAAAAGTTCCTGTTCCGTTGGAGGTGTATAGAGGGACTAGCCCAACGCGAGCACTGACGGCTTGAAAGATAGAGCAGAAGGAAAAGAGACCACTCGATCGCAGATCGAGCGTCGGGTCGAGAGAAAGGAAAAATTGAGTGCAAGAGGAAAGAAAAGAGGGAGCTTGGGTAGCTTGAGATATTATCCTGGGCACGAGGAAACCCTTTTATAATCTTTCAAAGGACAATAACCCATGGCCAGATTGAGACTCAAAAATAGTTCCTGTAATGCGAGAAGTTCTGATTCCAGAAATAGAACGGGCGCCCAAGATGTGTGCCTTGTTCACTGTTACTTGGTACTTCGGCTATTGTTCTTTGTGTTGCTATAAACAACTTGCGTGTATCAAGATTCTTCAGCTCCATGAGATTCGGGTCCACTAAACTTTGTCTTCTATCAGTGGAGTGGAGTTGGCTTACCAAAGACGCCGCGTTTAATTATATACGAGGGAGTTCTTGAGGACTACCAAATGCGAGTCTACAAAAGCCAAGTCAAAAACGACAACAAACAAGGCTCGATATGGAACTGAAAACCAATTGTTCAGGAGACGGAAAGCTTAGAAGGATGCCGAAGTCAAATTGAAGTAGGCTAGTAGGATTACCTTGCCCGGCAGTACGAATGACAAGACACTGAGTCGTGTTTCTAAGGGAAACTTCGGAAAACGTGTGGCTAATATGATTACGGATAAGTTACACATTGTCTGTAACATATTGGGATCAGCGAGGGACAAAAACCCTGGTCTCCGCCGTGCATGCTGCGGTTACCTTGACATGTAATGGTGTTCATGTCGTGAGCGTGATAAAGCTATATTGAGACCTCCGAGGCACTCGATCGTCTCAAACATAATTAGTGGTAGAAATAAAACAGATGCTACCGTTGGTATCATTGATGAGTCAGCTCTACACTTCCTCAATTTTGTTGTCTTCATCATCGTCTTCCACAGGCGCAGAAGTAATCTGCCTCCTCTCAGCACCCTCCGGAGCACCAACAGACGCGTCTTGAATCGTCTCAACACTACTCTCGTCCAATTCATTCGGATCAGATGGCTCCTCCCCCTTTATCAACGTCACCAACCTCTCAATGTGTTCGGAGATCTACAGCACAGAGTTGGCCCATTCCATTGATAAAAAGGTCAATTGAAGCACTACCTTGTCGACAGTCTCTGCCAAGTGCGCAGCTCGGATAATCTCGTACACACCGTGCTCACGAAGATAATTGCGCCCCCAGCGCGTGTGGCAAAGCAAGAGCAACGTCTCAACGTGCATCAGCCGAAGTGCCGGATCGGACTCACGCGTCTTGGTTGGCGGGAGAAATTGAAGTGCTTCGGGAAGCTTTTCTTGATCCTACGACAAGTGGATATAGAATGTAAAATCGCGTGTTGTGATCATTCCATCGAGGCTTACCTCGAGTTCGAACTCTTCAGGACCTGCAAGGGGTAGGAGAATGTAAGGGAGTGCATCGATTCCCGGCGCGGGCATCGTTGAAGGTGGTACGGCGACCTTGTCCGTCTCTGATGAGAGGATTGCTTTATGGCCAGGTGCATGGAAAGCGCAATTTCTTAGTTTACAAGGTCGGTTCAGAAGAAAGATTAGAGAAAGATAGCACGAACTTGAGCGTGGATGCAACACCCCCTCGCCGTATGGTGTCCTTGTGTTCTGTAAACGGTACGATCTTGGCAAGGGGATACTCCAACTCGGAAGGATTGAAGATGTCGACAGGTTGTGGGGAGAGGAAAAAGTTGCGGCCGGCTGGTGCCTTGGTAACATTGAATATCTCTTGTAATGGAATAGTATTATTCCCATACCACGCTGACGTTGGCGAACACGCTTGCAAGGAAGTGCAAATCACCCTTTCGTTTCCGTTTTGAAGGATCCGAGTCAGCAGTGACAGTAGCGAATGCATCAAGTAGCAACGGTAATGCTAAGACGTCTTTTGCCTCGCCACTAGGATAAGGATCTGGAGGAGTGCTGGTCCCACATCTTGATTGAGTCGCGTAGAACTCGACGCCTGGTATTATGGATACATGTAGGGAGATCAACGTAGAGCATGCCGCAGAAGAAGAGGTAAGATTTGAAAGGAGCATCGATGCAAGATCTGCGAGAATCGAGCCTTGTTGCTGTGGTCTCTTCTCAGCCTTTCTGTCGAATAGTGAGAAAATGTGACGCACTATGATGTAGGAAACGATGAATGTCAGGAAACTAGGTTCCGATAGAGATGCAACGATTAGAGGAGAGTCCGATAAATTGACCAAGGCGCGAAATGCATCGTGGGCGATGCTCTATAGATTGAAGTTGAGACAGCCATAAACATGTAGATCGCAGACTAACAAGCTGATCTCTACAAAGAATCTTCAAGTCACGAATGATATCTGTATCTTTTGGCTTCGTCTGTAGCCCTCCTCCCTGAAGTCCCGTAAAAAATATACTTCTATGAGGCGATCCCGGAGGCGTCTGAGGTAAAAGGTGAGACAACGCGATCTGGCGAACCTGATGATTCCGATCACGTAAAAAAGGGATGAGCTGGATTCATAGTATGATAAGGTGCAAGTTCTCGTCGTTGTTAGTCTCACTTACCTCGCGAAGCTGAGCGTCCATGTCGACCTCAAAGGGATAATTTATACACGTGATGCTAATCTCAACAATAGCTTACATAATACGGCAATCCTAAATTCACTGCCACCGGTTCTCTTTCGACCTTATTGACCACATGCACTCATGGCGAGCTATAACGCGACGCGCTTTGTCGAGGACTTGCTAGAGAAAACTATGTCTCTCCCACCTTCTTTCACTGTGCATCTTCATCTTGAATACTGGACCCTCAACAACGGGTCAAAGTTTCTGTATAACAACCAAATAGCTGTTCGTCAACCCCTGTGGAACCACATCGCATTTACTAACAGTCAATATAAAGTCGCTGTTAGATGATGTAAGAGCACACAGAATACCTGTGGACTTTCTGGATCTTTTTGAGGCAGCCAAGGTTCCGTTCTATGACGGTATGGGCGCTTATGTCGTAATTTTGTACCACCATGTTGAACGCCTATCTTTCAATAGGATGCATGATAGTTGAGCTGTTGGATTATCGACCACAGCGAGGCAAAGAACCTTTACCTGATACACCGGAACGGACACGAGTCGTACTTCATCCGAATTCAGAGACTTTATGGGCAGACATCTGTGCTATGAACCATCGTTTTGGTAACAAGTGGACGGATCGCGATGCGCTCGAAATTGAAGCGCGTCTACTCGTATGTAATGCCATAGCTAGGCAAGGATCAAGTCTGACCTGTCTTTCCCTGAAGCTCACTACTTCTGCGCCACTGTGTCTCGATCCAAATCCTCACCTTGCTAGAGTAGCCAATCATGTAATGAGAGTGTCCACACCCACCGTTCCGACATCATTGAAGAGAAAAGCCGTGAATTTGGACCCGGCAGAGGATGAGTCGGACAAGGCAAGAAGAGCAAAGATCATGTCCTTCATGAATTCAAGACAAAATCGGACAACACCAAGGTCAATGTTCTCTGGTTATGGGTCATTGTAACTAGTACTGATTCTGATGTAGCTACCGAATGCTGGATGCTATGCAGAAATGGCGCGAGAAGAAAGCAAACCCCGACCGAACCTCGACTCCTGCTTCAGCACAAGCGGCCCCTTCACCCACAAAATCTGCCACTCCGTCTATCGCTGTGTCACAGGCACAGTCTCCAGCCTCTCCCGAAAAACCCAGAGGACCCACTCCGGCTCCCGCTGCTATCGCTATGTTGACGAGGGGCTCCGTAACCCCCGCACCTCAACCCCCCGCTCACCCATTCATTAATACGACACCGACGAACTCGTCGACACCCAACGCGCATTCTCCAATGCTTCCCCAAGTCTATCCAAGTGTCCAAGCAGCGACAGATGCAGCGAAAAGAACACCCACGCCCGCTCAAATCAAGCAGTTTGTGCCTTCGCCACAGCTACCCTCAGGAGTAGCTGCACCTTCGCCTGTATCTATGTCCGTGCCCATTTCCGTTCAACAACCAAACCAAAACAACCCATCACCCGTTGCAAATACCGCCTTCCAAACTGCGGTGCAAAACCCTCAATTCGTGCCTCAGCCACGTAGTGTAATGCAGACAACACCTCAAACCAATGGAGTCAAACATCCTTCACAGCAATCGCAACAACAATACGTGCAGAATTTTGTCCGGCCTCAAATCTTGGCGTCTCTTGCAGAGAGACATCAACAAGCGCAAGCGTATTTAATGGCGCAGAAGGCGGCAATAGCACAACAAGGCGGCACGCCAGCGCAGCTCGGTGTTGGACAGAATGGGCCAACTGCGGCTCCCGTTGCCCGCAATAGCCCAATGGCGCCTACCAAACCCCTAGCAGCGCGATCACCCATGCCACCAACAACACAACTTCCACCGACTCAGCAACATCAGATTGCTCAGCAAGCGCTCGCAATGCAACACCAGCAACAACAACAACAACATCCCGCCCAGCACCCCCAACACACATTTACTCCGTCATACAACCCCGCTCAACTTCGCCCAGGAATGGTCCACGGCAGCCCGCAGTCATCTTCTCACCTTGCAGCAGCGGCAGCTCAGGCCCAAGCTCAAGCTCAAGCTCAGGGTCAACGCCCCGCAAGTGCCGCAGGAGCTCAGCAGCAACAGCAGCAGGGGATGTACATTCCTCCGCAGATGTACGGTTATCCAAATGCGTTGAATTATGCGCAAGGTCAGGCAATGACGCCGCAGATGCAACAGCGGTACTTGCAGAACTACCAAGCTCATATGGTCCAAGCGCGGATGAACGGACAGGCGATGCCCCCACAGGTCACGGCTGCGAAGGCAGGTGGGATGCAGGGCAGGTAACGCATGCTCTCGTGTGTGGTTTGGTCGTCTTTGTGGCTTGGGATTTGTTCACTTTTCGGATACTTTTTGGGGGGGGAGCATTGACACTTGTACTTTTACCATACAGTTCTTGGGCAACGACGTAGTGCCAATTTACTTTCTCACCGACACTTGTAATTTAGATCCGACTTTTTGCTCGTGTAGTAATTATTTCGTATTTCATCTCAATGGAATGGCATCCGGTGCTGGATTTTGATAGTGCTCGTTGCTCGTCCATTTCATCTACAAGCAGTGATAGATCTTTCTGTCCGTGACCCATTGATTAATGCTCCAGGTAAATACAAGCATGCCATGCATGACAATCCAGCGAGAACCAAATCTATTGAGATGGGAGAGGATCTACCCGACTGGATCTCGTCAAGAACCTTGCGGACCACCACTCTCACAAGATTCTCCACAGACTCGTGATCCGATTGTTCAACTAGATTTTTTCTAGCTGCGACAAGTTACCGTCCTCGACTCTGAGTATAGTATGGTTGATCAGCCACCAGACATAAGCTGGTAAACATTTGTTAGTTCGGTTACCATATTTGTGGCAAACAGAGCTCTTCAGCTTTTAGTTACTGATTCTCCACATTTAATCGAGGAGCTTGCTCCCATCCTGTATAGATAGCGAGGGGTAAAAAAGCTCTGATTAATATTTTTGCTGCAAGCAATACTCCTTCCACTGCTCTTACTGATTTTTCTTCTATTTAAATTTTTGCCCTTTGCCTGGTCCTCGAGCAGAATAAGATCTGACGCAACACATGGGTCCATCAGGGAGGGAATTAACTCCTAAAGAGTAGATTATGCAGTGAGCGAATCAGAATGCTGCGATTGGCCAGCGAAGTCCTGGTACACGCGGAACGACGCCGTCATGTATCTCCTGGAGAAACGAAATGTGATGGTTGATGACTGGAGAAGGGAAGGCCAAGACTTTCAACTACGTCATTAACCCATCGAGGCGGCTCGGCACGGTGGGTCGTTTGACTTGTGAGTGACAGCCGACATGGGTGAGTTCTTTGAGTTGATGTCGGGGTTTCAAGAGAAGCTTCCTTATACGTCGGATCAAGGAGGAGTGGGATTGTGGCGGTTAGACTTCCCCCGCTCGGAAGAGGTATCAGCTGACTTGTGCAGCATCAGACCATATGTGCGTTTATTAAAAAACGAATGAGTTGCTATCAGGTCTTACGGCAGGTGACACAATAGAAATGATATACTTATCGCACCGCCCACGGATTCCAAAAATAATACAAAGTCATAAGATTTTGACAAGCCGTATACGTCGGATCATCATATCGGGAAAAGTTATTGAGGAGTGGGATTGTGGTGGGTGGTGCTTGGACTTCCTCGGTGGACTCGGGGGGAAGGGGGGGTATCAGCTGACCGCGCAACATCAAAACATACCTGTCGATGGGAGTGCGTTTATATATATGGAAGTCGACTTAGAGAAAAACAAGTGAGCCAGTGGCATCAGTCATACCAGTCATACAAATACAGATTGGACAACACAAAAAAATGAAAGTGTGTGTATATCGTACCCAGAGACACCGTGGGCCACGGAGATTCCCCCCCCCCCCCTCCCCTCTGGGGAAAACAAGACAATTTTTCTAGTCTGGATGACCACACCAAGAGTGGTTCTATGGACAACAAACACCCAAAGTGCAGCGCGGGGGGACGGGAACTCGCGGGCGGAGTCTCAAGATTCCAAGAGTTCAAGACTTTATATATTTCGCGCTAGCATTACGATACTCGTCAACATACCAAGCATCACGTCAGAAAAATGAAATTCTCAAGCAAGCAACGAACAACGAAGAATCAATGAAAATAAAAAAAAATATACGATATATGTGAATAATCAGAGCACCCATCCATTCAATTAAAAAAACGAAAAACCCCCCGACTGTAAGAATCCGAGAGTAAAAATCTGAAAAAAAAAATCAATGAAAACAACGGAGGTGGGGGGGAACATCGACATTTAAACACATACCTCATGCCATCTACTTCTTCCTTCCTTCCTTCCTTCCTTACTTACTTCTTCCACTTCCACTTCCACTTTCCAGCCTTCCTCTCCTACTTCGTCGAATAACGACAGGTAACGTACACACGTCCTTCCAGGAGTGGGTACGTACACACATACCACGCATCCAATTCCCTCCAAATACGCACTACCACTAACAACGCGTTAAACCATTCATTAAAACCAAAACCCCGCCTCCTTTCTCCCATCGGAGTTCGGCACGGCCGTGCCCGTGCCGCCCTATGTACCCTTATCTACACTCATGCATACCCATACATCCCATGCAAACCCAAAATTAAAACCCACGCAAACCCACATCCAAAAAGCCGCACAAAGACACGAGACGATCACAAAAAAGAGCATCTCCACTTACACACTACACATTACGCACTACCGATTAACAACGCGTTAAAACCATCCATGAAAACCAAAAACACCCGCCTCTTTCTCCCATCGGAGTTCGGCATGACCGTGCCGTGCCCGTGCCGCCCTATGTAAACCCCCGTGCATACCCATGCAAACCCAAAATCGAAACCCAAAATCGAAACCCGAAATCCAAAGGCCGCACAAAGACACGAGACGACCACAAAAACAGCATCCCCACCCCACGAAGTCAATGCCACGATTCAAAAACTCAAAACGCTTAACACCCCCGTAGCGCGTGGCGTGTGGGCCGTTGCGTGTGCCGTACGGGATCGCAAAAAAAAAGGGGTACCGCCTCCCCGGGCCGAGCCTAGCCTCGCAGAACCTGAACCAAGCTGCACAAACAAGTTCAAGAACCCGAACCCGAACCCGAACCCGAACACGTTCAAGAACAAGAGAGACGAAAGGAAAACACTGCAAAGAAGCAAAGAGGATAATAAATAAACAAAACAAACAAAACAACCGAGCGACCGAGCGAGCGAGCGAACCGCGGTGGGGTGGTAGGTGGGTAGGTGGACACATTACATACACGTACACGTACATACGCAAAAGTAAAAGTAAAAAAAAAAAAAGAGGCCAAGGGGAGACAGTGCGGTGCGGGGGTTGAGTGGGGGTTAGGCGGGGGGAATAAATAATAAGATAAGCTGTACGTATAGCCGGAAGCCGGAGACTCGTAACGTCAATAAGGAGGAGGGGGGGGATGTGATATGGGATATGGGATATAGATCGACCGAAGAGAAGGGGAGGGTAGGAGGGTAGGAGGGTAGGAGGGGAAGGAGTAAACCACGGAGTAAGCTAGCGCAAGGATAGACCAAAACAACCAAAAAAAACCAAGAGAAAAAAAAAAGATAAAACCAGTATACCAAAAAAAAAAAAGAGAGAAAAAAGAAACACAACAACAGAAAGCAGACAGACACGGCATAACAAGCGCGCGGGCGTCGTACCAGAGCCCATGAGCCCCATCCCCAGCCGCAGCTAAAGCCTCGGTCGGACCCACAGCAGGCTCGGCAGACAAACTCGCACGCCAGGCGGGGAGGGGAAAGGAGGGGACCTCACTCCCCCGCCTCACTCCCAGTCTCATACTCCTCGCCCTCACCCTCACCCTCACCCTCACCCTCACTGTCCTCCGTCTCGTCCTCCCGCCCAACCGCGCCCAGATCCCTCCGCTTCCCAGCATACCCGCCCCGCCTCGACCCCGCACCACCGCTCCCATTCATCATCGCAGGCTCACCGACCTCGTCGCGTACACGGCGCTTAATCTGCTCCCGCCCAAACGACCAAACGACCGCACGACCGCACGAAAGAGAGGGAGAGGAGAGGAGAGGGGAGGGGGGGGGGTTGGTCAGGAACGTGTGCGTGAAGACGGAGCGGACGCGCGACGTACGATTTTTGCGTAGACGAGTCCGCAGGCGTTACATAGCGTGCGCGGGCCTGATCGAAATAAATCCGTATGAGAGGCGAATATTTGACTTGGAAACGGAAAGGAAAAAGGAAAAAAAAAGTAAAAAGAGAGAAACTCACCCATTGGACCACGGCGCCACTCGGGCGTCTGCGTCGCTTTGCAGCCAAGACACGTCTGTGCGGTCTCTCCTCCGTTTGTGCCGCCGAGGGCCATCGCGGGACCTGACGCGGGACCCGCGCCTCCCCCTCCCCCTCCCCCTGCTGCTGCACTCGTACTCGCACTCGCATTCGCACTTGTACTCGCGGGCGCACCGGTCCCCGGACCTAGATCGACGCTCGAGTGTGGAGACGTAGGCTCGTCTTCCGTTTTCTACTTCCAAGTCAGCGCACGCACAAGTACCCAACCCACCGAGACACTGACCTGCAATGGCTGACTTTGCGCCTGTGCATGTGCATGTGCCTGTGCCTGTGCATGCCCTGCACCCTGCCCCACCTGCTGTTGCTGTTGCTGTTGCTGTTGCTGTTGCTGCGGCTGCTGCCCGTGCCCATGCCCATGCCCATGACCATTCACCAACGCCTTTTCCCTCTCCAGCGCCTCGACACCCAGCCTCACAGCCTCGACAGCCTGCACGCCCTGCGCAGCACTAGCACGCATGCGGTCCAAAAGCTGCTGCGACACCCCTGCCCCTCCCCCTGCCCCTCCAGCCGTCGTCGTCGTCGAGCCATCATCAAGTACGAGGCGATACGCATTAAGTATCTGCACAGTACGTCAAAAAAACGACATTCGAAAAAAAAAAATCAACGCACGCTCATGAAGTCAAAGCGAGGGTGGGGAAGGGGACTGGGTGGGTCCCTGTCTCTATCGCTGTTTCTGCGCCTGGTGGAGCCAGAGGCGGTAGAGGTGGAGGACGCGCTGCTGGGTGGAGGAGGGGGGACGGGGTAGGCGCGGTCGTCGTAGGGGACCTGCTGTTGTTGTGGCTGGTACTGCTGGTGGACGGGCTGCTGGGGCGGGTACTGGGGCGGGGAGTAGTGAGGCCAGGCGTCGGAGGAGGGCCACTGCTGGGGCGGATACGCATACGGGGGGTACGGGCCGGGATAAGGCGGGGAGACCGGGGGCGGGGGGCGGCGGGGCGGGGCAGAGTCGTAGTAGGGATACTCGTAGTAGACGTATCTGCCGTCAGAGGCCATGGCGTCGTCAGTCAAACCAACAATCACAACATCCGTCAACACAATTTCTAATAATAATAATCTTTCTATCCCGCCCCTTACATAACACGTGATCCCCGCCCATCTTATCCATACCCGTCCGATGTTCTCCCGCCCACACCCTGCACGTGATCCACACACTGCACCTCCTCTTCCTCGCTCTCCTCGTCCTCCTCCTGCGTCTCCACCGGCGCCTCGTCCCGCTCCTTCGCCACAACTCCACCACGGGCCGCCCGGGCCGCCCGCTCCCTCGCGCGCCGTCGCCGCCGCAGCACCTTCTTCCTCGCCCGCACCGCCCTGCGGAACGCGCCTTCGTCTCCAAAAAACAGCTCATACTCGCAAAACGCGCAGATCCACTCTTCACCCGCGGTGCTCACCGCCGCAGCCGCAGCCGCCGTCCCGCGCCCGCGGATATCCGCGCCAAGGAACCGCAGCGGGATCGGGCTCAGCACGTCCGCACTCGTCTGCGCGTTCCCATGCGGCAGACGCGACGGCACGTAGTTCCTTAGATGATGCGGGTTCGACGCATTCGCCAGCGCACTCTGTTTCTTCTTCTTCTTTTTCTTGTTCTTTTCCTTGTCGCCCGCCCCGTGCGTGACCACGAGCCCCGTCGCAGGATCCAGAAACTCGGCCGGCTGCTCCCCGCCGTGTCCCGTGACCCGCGCCGTCTTCTTCTTCCCCTCGCCCCTCCTCACCCCCTTTTTCCTCGCGACCCTCGCCTGTCGTGCCAACTCTCCCTCGGCCCGCTTCTTCAACCTCCCCACCTCCTCTCGCACCCTCCTCATCCGTTCCGACGCTACAACAAAACCCATCAGCACCAACTTCAAACCCGAAAAACCAAAAAAAAAAAAAGAACCCACCCGGACTCTCCCACACAAACTCAAACCTCTCCAACACCGGAAACGGCGCCTGGTCCGGATGTCTCCCAGTCCTACGCACGCCCCTCTGTACACACACATTCCTCCTCCTCGACAACCTGACTCTCGTCCCCGTCGCAATCACCAACGACGCCAGCGCCATCTCCAGCGCCATCTCACCCTCCCCATCTGCATCACGCTCTCTGCGCCTCGCGCTCCCAAACACACCCCCAAGCTGCCTCCTGCGCGCCCTCACAACCTCCTTCATCGCCACACCCGCCCGCGCAACAAGCCCCAACTTCCCAGGCCCCCTCCTCCTCGCCACCCTCTTCTTCGTTCTCCCCTCATACACCTCCTCCCCTGCCTCTGTCCCTCCCACCCCCACCCCCCCCCCAACCCCCTCCCGCCTGGGCTCCCGCTCCGCACTCTCCTCCCGCTCCCGCTCATCCACACGCGACACGAAATGATGCACGTGTGAATGCCCATGGTGCGCAGACGGCACTTTACGTTTCTTCGTGTTGCCCTGCCGTACCGGACGATCTCCATCTCCATCTTCGTCCCCATCTCCGTCCCCATCTCCGTCTGGGTCTGGGTCTGTATCAACATCCTGCTCTTGCTCTTGCTCCTGCTCTTGCTCTTGCTCTTGCTCCTGTTCCTGCTGCTCACACCCATGCTCGTGCTCATGTTCATGCTCGAGCTCGAGCTCGAGCTCGAGCCCCTCCACACCCGACGACGGAAGCGGGAGCGGCGGCGGCGCGGGTACGCCCACACCCGCGCCTCCACACCTCGCGAGCTGCGCAAGCGACGCAGCGAGGTCCGCAGGAGCAGGGAGCAGCAACGGGTCCAAGCCCGCAGCCAAAAGCACACTATGCAACTGCGCCTGGATCGTCGGCGCCGGCGCCGGCACCTGCGGGTGCGAGGACTGGTGCGAGGGCTGGTGTGAGGGGTGCTGAGGCAGCACACCCTGTCCCTGTCCTTGTCCTTGTCCTTGTCCTTGTCCTTGTCTCTGTAACTGTAACTGTCTTTGCACCTGCTCCAACCCCGTCGGCGTCGGCGGCGGCGCATGAGCATGGGCATGAGCATACGCGTACCCACATCCACACGCACACCCGTACGCCAGCACGCCGGGACGGCGTCTCGGGAGCGGCTTGATGCGGCGCGTCAGCGCCGAGGGGTAATCAACGACCGGGGTCGGCGCGCCGTAGGCTGCGTTTCCGCGCCCTTGCATCTGCATCTGCATCTGCATCTGCGTTTGGGTTTGGGTTTGCATGTGGGGTTGCATGTGGGTGTGGGTTTGCATGTGGGTGAGGCTGTGGGTGCGCAGAGGAGGTGGTGGTGGTGGAGGAGGTGGAGGAGGGGGGTGCGTGTGTACGGGCACAGGCGGGGGCGCAGGCGGGGGGTGCGGTGGTGCGTGGATCTCTGCGAGCCCTCGCTCTCGGGTTTGTGCTTGGGCTTGGGATTTTGCCTTTGCTTGGGTTTGTGGCATTTGTGTAGCTTAACGTAGCTGTTGTTTTGTCAAGGTCGGGCTGTCGGCTATTGGCTTTGGCTTTGGCTTTGGCGGTGGCTTTGGCTTAGTGGCTCTGGCTTATTGGCTGCTGGCTGCTAGCTGCTAGCTATTAGCTGTTAACGTAGCGAACGACGAGTGGATTCGATTCGAGGGTATCGAGCGACGGACGATCGGTCGGGATCGATACGATGGCGTCGATTATGCCCGTTTGTTTGTTGTTTTTGTTTTGGTGATTTTGTTTTTTTTTTTCGAGATTGGGTTTTTGATGGGTTTTTTGATGGGTGTTTGATGTAAATTGATTTTTGATGTGGAGATTGTGGAGATTATGGAGATGGAGATGAAGATTATGGAGATGGAGATGAAGATTATGGAGATATGGAGAGATGGAGAGATGGAGATGGAATGCGGGGTTTTCGGAGGTTTTTTTTTGTGGGAGTGTAGGTGTGTAGGTGTGTTGGTGTTGGCGTTGGTGTTGGAGAGGGATGGAGGGACGGAGTGTCACACGGGGCCCGGGCAATGTTTTTTTTTTTCGATTTCCGTTTTCCGTGTTTCGATTTAAATTTCCGTTAACGTTGCGTCGTGTAAAAAATCGATGAAATCGAGGAAAGAAATATCCAAGATTGTTTTTTTCCCGGGGTTTTGAATTCAATTTCCGATTTTATTTTTTTCGATTGGAGGTGAGGTGATGTCGATTTTCCGAGGGAGGAGCAGAAGCGCGGGGCGGACGCAGGACGCAGGACCAGGGACCAGGACCAGGATCAGGATCACAGGATAAGCGTCGAGTAGAATCGCATCGCATCGAATCGCATCGCATCGCATTTCGTCGGTAGGGGTTGGGGGTGGGAGGGTAAAAAAAAAACACAAAGAAAATCTCAGAACAACGAACCCACAAAACCAAGAGAAGAAAACAAAAGTGAACATGTACTCGCCTGGTTGACCTAGAAAACCTCCCTTATCCTAATCCTAATCCTTCCACTTCCACTCGTAAAACCGAAACACAAAAACAAGAAAAGGGAGCGTAGACCGTTAATCCAAGAATCAGGGCGCCGAATAAACGAGAGTCCCGTGGGGCTGCGGTAGGCTGTGTACGGGTGGGGGTAGGGGAGGGGGTTAACGTTATGCTGTAACCTTGCAAGTGTTGTAGTAGGAATTCCGAATACGACTTGTTCCTTGTCCTTTTCCTTTGGTTTATGCCCGGCAGATGGCTCGTTCAGGTAAACAACAGGCAATCCACGCGCGCGCACGTGTCACTGTGCGGTGTGCTGCGTGGTGTGTGGTACGTGGTGTGGAAAGTCGCAATTAAAGAGACACCAAAATTCGAAGAAGAGAGAACTATATCAAGTGATAGTACAACAGACAAAAAACAAAGCCTTGCGTCACCCCGGGGATATGGGAACCGGCCGCTCTCGGGGTAATATTATTAACGGATGGATACATACATTACAAGGGATATATAGATAAGGGATGCCTTTGTCCTGTCTCGGTACCTTCTTAGCCGAGTCTCAGAAACGCACGGCCAACGCAACGCCTTTGGCCTTTGGCCTTATCGGCGATGGCCCTACACTGCCAGTGCCAGCAGCCGTCTTGATCGCTCACGTTTCCCGAGGACACATATGGGGATGGAGTTTATGCGTCTGCTGCCTGTACTATGTATATAAAATAGCTAACTACTATAACGCGCTCAGAAACAGAAAAAAAAATATCATGGATGCGAGACAGGGGAAACTGAGAAAAGGAATGTCAAAAAAACGGGACCAAAAATGTCGGAAGCGGAAGAAAAGTGTGCATGTACATATAAGGGGGACACACACAAGGAATAAGGAACAAGGAACAAGTTTTAAAATAAGAAACAAAGGAAAAGAAAAAGAAGAGAAGAAAGAAAAATACTCGACGGAGACCTAAGGTACAATAAGCAGAAGTACGAGTACGGAAACATAAGCTATGCGATGCTCTCAAACAAAAGTGTCTCGTGTCATGTCATGCAAGTCGTGTAGAGAGACGAAAGGAAAACAGCGTGTGCGTGTGCAGATATATAACAATACGATGGTTGGTGCGTGCGTGCGTGCGCGGGGGCGAGGGCGAAGTGAAAAATGGATTGGGGGGGGGGGGTATCAGTCCAGCAAAAAGAGTCCGTGGCGCGTCATTTGTGTCGATACGATGCTTGATATGGGGCAGTCAATCGCAATACAGTATACTTGGATGCAGGGTGCGTTGTGGGTGGGTGGATGGGTATATCTTGTGTATCGCGAAAAAGCGTGTGACGAGAAACGGACGACGATAGACAGACTGAATGACGAGAAGAACAGAAGAAAAAGAAACAGCTTCGATGGATGGATGGAATGGTGCGGCACGCAAACGAGCCGCTTCTAGAAACTTGGTATAATTATACTTTGGTTGCGCGGTTTTAGGTTGACGAGACAAGCGGGAAAAATCGCGGGATCAAAGATCATGCATGTAGAATTAAGGCTAAGCGGCCACGGCACGCCTGGTGTAGATATTGAAGATTGATATCGGAAAGGTCATGACGAGACGAGACGCGGGGAGCGGGTCATTAAGAGCAGCGCATGTAAAAGTCGGACAGTAAATCGTTCGTGTTCATCTATAGGTCGAGATCGAGTGCGGGCATGGGCGTCACCCACAGCTACATATATATAGATATCTGTGGGTGCATCCGTGCATGAAGAAAGGATTGGAGAGTGGCTGAGGACGGGACAATTTTTTTTTGTAAAGTTTCGGCTTTCTGTTTCTGTGCGAGTCGGAGAACGAGCGGGAGAACGGGACCAGGGGACAGGCGAGGCGGGCAGTAGCAGCAAATTCTATGATATCGAAGCGGAAGCAGTGGATTTTACCACCAGCTATTGGGTCCACCGCCGCCATATCCTCCGTTGCTGTGTCCTCCACCCCATCCACCGACATTACTCCTGGGGCTATTGTATCCTCCTCCTCCTCCGCCGCCGCCTCCAGCCCTGTAGTCCCTACCACCCATACGGCTTCCTCCTCCGCCACGTCCACGTCCACCACGGCCGCGATACCCGCCGCTGCTGCCGAACGACACCTCGTGCGCTACGGTATCAAGCCAGCTCGGGATCTCCTGGTTCGCCTCGCGCAACAGCTCCACGAGCTCACGGACAATATTACGGTTGCCGCGGTTGAAAAACGCCGTACTGAGACCCGTGTTACCCGCACGTCCTGTACGGCCGATGCGGTGCACGTAGTCATCAATGTCGGACGGTAAGTCGTAGTTCACAACGTGCGTAACATTGGGAATATCGAGACCACGAGCGGCAACAGCGGTGGCAACAAGGATAGGAGTACGACCAGTACGGAAGGTCTGCAGGGCCTGTTCACGCTCGCGCTGGGAGCGGTCGCCGTGAATAGAAGTTGCAGGGAGATTGTTGGCCATCAAAAAGTCACTGAGCATGTCGGCCATGCGCTTGGTCTCGACGAATACGAGTGTCAAGCCAAGGTTTTCGGACTGGCTTGCTAGAATGTCGAGGAGGACACTGCGCTTGTCGTGATCCTCAACGTACTCAATCTTCTGGGTGATGTTCTCGCTAGTAGATCCAACACGGCCAACGGAGAGGAAGATATAATCCTTCAAAAAATCCTTTGCAAGCATCTGAATGTCACGAGGGAACGTGGCGCTAAACATGAGCGTTTGGCGCTCGTGAGTTCCAGGCATGTCTTCTCCCTGAACAATACGCCTGATTTGGGGTTCAAAACCCATGTCCAACATGCGGTCAGCCTCATCAAGAACAAGGTACTGAATGTTCGCAAGGCTGATGCGGCCACGCTCAATAAGATCTACAAGTCGGCCCGGGGTGGCAGTGAGGAGATCACACCCACGCTCAATCTGCCGGAGCTGCTGATTAATATCTGCACCTCCGTAAACAACCGCGGGGCGGACCCAAGAACGATATGCAAACTTGCGGGCCTCATCGTGGATCTGAGAGGCGAGCTCACGGGTGGGAGCGAGGACAAGGGCAGTCGGGTAAGCCTTGCGCGACCGAACATAGTTGTTGGCGTTGGGTGACTCTGGGGGAGGACGAGGGCCCTGCGTAAAGGATGCCGAAAGGATGGGGAAAAGGAAACCTCCAGTCTTTCCGGAGCCGGTCTGAGCGGGAAGGAGTCAGACTTTGTAAAAACTTTAAAGGTTTTCTTACTTGTGCGCAGGCCATCAGGTCTCTGCTTCCGGCAACGATAGGAATGGAGTATTTTTGAACGGGGGTAGGGGTGGTGTACCTAGCGAATCCAATGTTCTCCAAAAGAACGGGGTCCAAAGGAGGGCTCGTAAACGACAGGACGGGTTCAGGTACGCCAGCGCCTGTAGCCTCTACGGGAATATCATCGTATTTTTCAAAGTTGATCCCGGTGTGTTGCTTGGAGGGATCGGAAGCGTCCCCGAAGAGTTCCTTCTCAAGACGCATGTTACGACCGCCAACTACGTGTTTGGCATCCTTCCAAGTACCATACCCAAAACTCTCACGTGGGCCACTAGATTCACGATTAGAAGAATTCCAGTTTGAAGAGACACCTGGAGAGCCCCAGTTACTTCCACGAGTCCCGTTGCTGGAGAAGGCACCTCGGCTGCGGTCGTAACCACTCCCGTAGCCGCCACGGGCAGCTGCTGGAGGCGTGGCAGATCGGGAATCAGCCCAGCCGTTTCTTTGTAATAGAACATGAGGTTTTAGCTGCCACTCAGACAATGCGTTGTCTTACCCGTTGGTGGAAGGGGGAGCAGCCCGCTGCGCATTCCTCATATGGGGAGGAATGTAAGTAGTTTTGCCGAGATTGAGAGAAGCTACCAATCCAATGAGGTTGGAAAAGAGCGGGAAGCAGAACGTGCTGCTAGCAAGACTCACCGAATTGCCCCTCAATTCCAGTAGAACCATTTACAAGACCATTTGTCATATTAGTGAAAGAGCTAAAATCTGAAGTCGTGTCAAGGGTTGCTTTTATTGAACTTTTCGTGTGGTGAAAAGAAGAAAAAAGAGGACGATCTATGAGTAGATGATGGGGGTTGTTGATCAAAGATGGTTACTCATAAAAAAACAGCTGCATTTTTCTGCTTACCTCAGCAAACTTCCGCACGATCACGCAGCTGCTGGGAGTGTCCACTGAATCACTAGAGTTGTCCAGAAATAGCAACTAAGCTGATCCTCAACTCCCACTGCTGGCACTCAAACCTGT
Organism: Termitomyces sp. T70a; assembly: GCA_017657195.1. NCBI lineage: Eukaryota > Fungi > Basidiomycota > Agaricomycetes > Agaricales > Lyophyllaceae > Termitomyces > Termitomyces sp. T70a. Next base: position 42,477 of record JAGGAT010000064.1, read on the forward strand.
TTCCATCAGAAAAAGTGACAAATAAATGTGTCATGCAATTTCCAATGTACATATTTCCAACAGAAAAAGGTTGGAATGATGGAAATTGCCTTTTTCTAAGGCAAAAAGTTGCCAAAGAAATGGTATGACACATTTCTTTGTCATTTTTTCTGGTGGAAATAGGTTCTGGTGCCAGCAGTGTCTATGATTCTGCACAGCAGTGCTTATTTGGTTGCCATCCTGTTGCTCTGCAAGTCCATTGCAGGAGTAATAGCTGATACTTTCAATGTCTTTTTGTTACCATTGTTCAGGAAAGGGTGCTCAGAGAAAATAAGATGTTGTTTTCAGCAGCTCATGGTGCATTTGAGGAACAAGCTCCAAAATCCACTGGATTTGGTGCTGCCAGATTCATGTCTTAAGCTGTTTGTGGCTTGATGCTAATTGAACATTGAATACTGATGTCTCACAAGAATTCATATCAAGTGGAAGTCAAAAATCATTTTTGAGATTGGGGCTCAATTCTGACTACTCTCTCAACATTGTTATTTGATTAAGCCTATAAATCAGAGGAATGGCAATACCATTGAACTTTGATGCAGTTACATGAATATGTCTTGGTGTGTGCCTTGCCTCTTTTTTCTCTTCACTAAGGTGCTTTAATAATATGCAGTTTTTTTTTTGCTTCTGACATTGTTACTATCTTTGCTCAAACCTTTTCAATTATTAATGACTTTATAGAACATCTTTGAAATATGATTTTAGTGGTTGATTAGATGCTGCAGATGGTCAATCTGTAAGGGTGACTTTTGCTCTGGAGGCTATAGCTTAGTCATGCAGCTGGCAGAGAGATTCAAAATATATTCAGTGCTATTCAAAGTTTACAAGCATAGCTACACACCTGGCAGATGAAGATTCAAAGAGAACAACTTTGGAGACTTCCTATGCCAAAGGTGACACTTCAAAGGCTCTAGATGCATGGGAGCTACTATATAAAACAACAGAAACTACCAATCTTAACTCAAAACAGTGAAAACCTGGAGAATGTTCAAAAGGGAAGTAGCCATGTTGGAGGGCCCAATACTATATGAACTATGGATAAAGCATGAGTGCAGCTAAAGATCTGAAAGTTGTATCAGTAGATAAGGCTTGAGAAAATACAAAAATCATAGCAAGGATGCCTAGAGAAGGAGAAAATGAGGAACAAAAAAAGGGTCTCTGATACTATCTCACTATATATAAAGGATGGCAACTGAACCTCAATTCTCTTTAAATCAATTATGTCAATAGAACAATCCTTACTTTTTAATGGCATTTACAAGCTTTGATTTCATTGATGTATGTTGAACAATATGTGCATGAGCTGTCAAGATTTCAGTCATTCAGGCTCTAAACTCAGAAATTGATTGAAATTCTTTGAGAGATTTTAATTGAAACCAAGAAAAAGCCATGTATAGGACCTCTTTTTGAATTTTAGAATGCACAGTCTGTACATGATTAACAGCAGATTAGAACATACTTTTTAAGGGTACACTAGGAAAAAGAAAGCCAAGAGTGAAGTTTTCCAAGCATGAGGCTCAATTTTGGATTTCTAAAATCTTAGAAGCTTCTTTTGCCATAAAACCAGGATGCAACTAAAGCATATCAGCAACTTTGCTTGAAAAGGCTTTGATGGCAAACTTTAGTTGAGTTTATTTTTGAATAGTGTGAACAGATAATGATCAGAATGTAAATAAGACTTTTGAGATCATATCTAATGCAATATTTTGTTAAAGTATGAGTAACTAAAGAAGACAACTATAAAAAAAGGTGCATCTTGAGCAAAATTAAAGAAGACATCAAACAGCTAAATGAGTGTCTGGACATGTGTTAGCTTCACCACAATAGGTGTTGTAATGATTTATCAATGTTCTCATAACTTTGTGATAGATTGAAGTGAAACATTGTTGGTTGCTTTTTTTATGTTTGATTCTCTTGCTTCTTGTTTTTCTGAATCATTGATGCAAGACAAAAATGACAAATCAGATACAAAAAATCTGTCATGTCAAAGATCAGAAGTATAGATGAACAATTTTGATTTGAATTTAATTTTGGAAATGAATAACAAATTACCCTGCTTGTTTAGACTCTTGGCAAAACTTGCTCCTCAATGCATTGGCAGACAGAGAAAACTCAAGAATATTTTAAGATACTTTTCTCTCCATTGGAGAGGAAAACTGGGTAAACATGAGTTCTACAGTCAATAAGACCTTGAATTACCTAGGTAATGACCTAGGTCAAGTGCAACCAGTTCATAAACTAGTCAGTATGCTGGAATCCTCAAAAGGAGGAGCAGTCCAGGTGTGAGGAGGGGCCAGTTTGAATAAAGAGTTGGTTCACTTACTAACAATGTAAAGGTGAAGGGGAATGCAATGCTGAGTAGCAGTAAAATAGGAAGGAATGTTAATAGCAGACATGCCACAGGGTTCAGAGGATGAAGTAGTATGAACTCCAACAAAGTCAAACTGTAGTAAAGTGGCTATGGGATGTAACTGGCATCAGCTGAAAAGAGATATGGCCAGAGAACTAGTCAGAGTGTTCATAATTAGCCTTCCTTGACAATACTGTAGAGTGGATGACATATGATACCCATGTATATCTACCTTGAAATAAAGGGGCTTTGGCCTAGAATACATACACACACACAGGACCTTGAATCTTGAAGAACCATTTATTGACCTTGAAAAATGAGCTATCGCACTTGATCCAGCTGAAAAGGTATTAGGAGACTCCCTATTTGTCCTTTTTTTCCCCTCTTTCTGCTTGTTATTCTTCCTCCTATAATTTTCTCCCTATTCCTTCTTCAGCTCTTTCTACTGGCTTCATTTCAGCTCTCAAGCCATCCCAATTCTTTGTTTATAATTTAGACAAGTGTGGTCCATCTAGCACTGCCACTTTCCTCTTTGAATAATCTCCAGAATTTGTTATTTATTTTCTGACTTTTATATTTTCTGTTGTTATGTACAAATGTTTCTAATGCTTTCAAAGCCTTTGAAGCATTTCACCTGCCTAGAGAATTTCCAGCTTTGTTTTCTTTGTATCTTCCTCTATTATGATTGTAGAATAGGCTGAAGCTTTTTGTATTCCCAAATAAATGGGCACCTCCACAATGCCTTTTTCATAGTTGTCAGGCAGGAACTATGTAGGATGCCTAATAACCCAGTGAAAACACAAGAAAAAATGTTGAACACAGCAAACAAAAGACAAGACAAGTGAGAGAATAAAAGACAAAGATCACACTTTCAAAATTTCTGGCTTTGCCTGTGCCAAATCCAAGAATGATCTCGAAAATCACATATTCAAATTTTGCATACAGTCTTTGATTGTTAACAAAAGACCAAGCAAGACCTTTTTATTATAAACGAAGGATTTCAATCATGCAGAAGGAACGTAAAAACATAATACTAGCCCACCGCGAGGGTCGAACTCGCAGCCTTCAGATACACCTGCCTGGATAAGAGTCTGACGCTCTATCCGATTGAGCTAGGCGGGCGATGAATTAGGAAACAAGAATAAAATTGCAGGCGTAAAGTAGAAGAAGTATCACTAATTAACCGTTTGACGGGAGAGATAATATGAGTTAGATGGATGAAAAAAGAGGAAAACGCTAGATGTCTATCCATAGGATGAAGACATCTCCTGCTCGGTTCCCAAGAACAATAGTGCCGCTGACCTCACCGATGGTGCAGTGTGTCAGATCCCCTGTAAAAACATGTTCAGCCGGTGTCCAGGCGCAATTCTCCAACACGTACTCTCACCTAGCATATCATGTGACTCTGTGCAATACACTGCTTCATGCGGAAGTATGACCTCGTTTTCGACTTCTCGTTTCTGCCAAACGAAGACCTCGTACTTGGATCGCTTTTTCTCCACCCACACGGCACGTTTGCCCTGCGGGCCCAAAGACATTGTGCTCACGAGTCCGCGTATGTTTGCGTGAGACCCCCTGCGTGTATTACTTGTGTCACTTCTGACTCTCGCAGATGGATTCGGATCCGATCGTGCGGTCTGCGAGCTAGATGAATTGCTTGACCTTGATGATGAACTATTTCTTCCGCAAAGAAGCACGCCGTCCTTGTAAATACTGTCTGACAATGGGCGTATTCCAACGCAGTTCAAGTCAAGGAAAGGGTTCCTAAGTGTTGAAACTTCATTCGACACAATCTGCACTTGGAACCTAAATAAACCTTGAAGGAAGTCGTATCCATATAAGCTGAAGGAAATTTTCTCTTTATCCACAGTGTAGTCGGAGATAGAGACGCTCCGAAAAGAGAGAGATGCAAGTGGGAAATCATTTTGGGCATCATAGTAGGCAGCACAGTAAGGGGCTTCTGTATTCATGTCGGTTACAAGCGGATGGACTTGGATGGATCGCGTCTTGAAAACCACAACGTACGTTTCCATGATACGAGCATCAACTACGCCGTCCATCTGTAGTAGATAAATCAGTTGATCACGAAAGAAGATGACAGTATGATACATGGCCTACTTACCGACTCTTCAAGGTTGTCTGGCGCAATACTCATTTTCTTCACAACTCCGCCGACGTCGGGGGCAGTAACATGGGTGGATGCAAAAACGACGTCAACGGTACTTGGACCGGATAGGATCATGAGCTGCATAGCAGGTTGGATCACTTTAACAAGCTGTGGTACCGGGCTGACTAAAGTGTGAAGTAGCTCAAAAGTCCCATCAAGAACGGCGTCAGGGGTAGACCGAATTCTGATGCGATATACTTGTGTTATTGACGGTCTAATTTATACATATTATTTTGCTTCAAGATCACCGATAAAAAGCACACCTACATGGATGCTCGCGTCAGCGCGATTATGATGTACTCGTTCGATGTATCAAGTGATGCAGCTAGAGATGCCCAGTTCCGAGAACCTACATCCAGACTTGCGCATTGACGAGGCACCGAACCACCGTCGTCTAGTGATGAGTTGGTAGGATTGATATCCCAAAGGTATATTTGACCTTCAGTGTAACCATAGAGTAACCATCTATCCAAGAATAGTTCCATAGACAGCAGGCAGAAACCGCCGTTCCTTTGGGTATGTAACTTGGTAGGCTGTCGCATGCGTGGTCTGGGCCATGCTCGACTCAAACGACAGGCGTGGATCATAGCTGATTCTAGAATAGCCTGGGTCGACAAAAATCCCAGGCATGCCGAATCATTCTGCTCCACAAGAGACCGGACATCCGGCGAATAGGGAAGGATACCTCTACTCTCGTGGAGCAGAGTAAGCCACAATGCTCGTGATTTTGTTATTGGTACTAAAGCAGTACATACCTATTGAGGTGTGATGAGGCAAGGAAGCTAATGTCGATTCAGCACTCACAAGACGCATGAGAAGGACACTCTGAACATCCAAAAATGACATGATGTGCGACTTCAGCTCTATTGGAAGAAGCAACAAAGGCGACATCTCTGAGCGGATAATGATTATAATGAACGATTGTAAGTAGAGTCAGCTGCAGAGGCGACCACGTAGGATTTACGGCGTCGCGCACGAGCACGAACAGAAGAGAGGCAGTGTCAGTGAGAGATCGATCGATAAAGTACTGTGCAAGGTCGATGGTATCCGTGGAGCGTCTGCGAGGACGTCCTGAGGTCAGGCAGCTATATATATATAGCTGTTTCGACAAAACTCGACCATACGGAGATAGCCGACAATCACGAAAAGACATAAGGATTCTCGCGGCTTGAGTCTGAATCCGCGATGGTCCCTAAGTCCAAAGAATCCCTCTGATTCGAGACCTGCTCCTTGGGACATTATTGAAATCTATAGATTTGCAACTCTCCATAGGTAATCGATCTTAAGGCGAGCATGATACGATGCGACGTCCATTTGAATATGTACAGCTTAGCTGATAGTTACTCCACGGATTAGTCTTGTTTGTCTTGATATCTCGTGCCTGGGCTCTGAATCAAATTGCGTCAATGTCTGTCGACTTCCTTTTCGTTTTGCAACAGATGATACATACTTAGCTGTCTTCCCATGACTCGAAACGCGCTGATTCTTCTCAGGCACGCGAACGCGCCTCCCGATGATGATGGACGGGTTTCAATGCGAGGGAGATCACGCACTATAACGGCACAACTGCTTACTCAGTTCCTACTTCCTCGAACTTCCTTTCTGGTTTCCCCTTCCACGTCGCCACATGTCTTCGTCGTTGTCCTCCATTCTCCGACGACCGCGATTGATTGCGGTCTTCATTGTAACCATTGTCCTCCTCACTCTTTTCCCCTGGAACCATGGGTGGTCATCAGCCAAGAGCTTTGCAGAGTCCTGGACACCTTACAAAGACAAGAGACCTAACGGCGTGATTTTCATGCTTCTACCCCCATCAAGAGTGCAACAAGCGACGTTGGCGCTAAAGAATGTGGAGGATCGATTCAACCGCAGGCTCAAATACCCATATATTCTGTTCATGGTAGAGGGAGAGTACGATGAGGTCACGGAGGTGCAGAAGGAAAGGATAGATTATATCACTCAGGGTCGAGCAAAATTTGGTGAGTTCTTCCTGGTCGACTGTTGGAACTGGTATTGAGGATATGTCAGCTGAAGTACCAAAATCTCAATGGGACACTCCAGAATCTCTCGATAAGTCGCTCGTCGAGGCGTCAAGGAAAACAATTGGGTATATTTGTAGTCTTTCGGAATGTACCTAAGTTGATCGATACACTCCCAGGTTCTCCCACGGATACCGAGCGATGTGCCGATGGTACTCAGGTCAGTGATGACACATATCTGACGAGCGCTTCATTTCTTTTCTCTTCTTGGAAAAATATACTCTCGGCTGACTCCCACATTTGGTCCAGGTTTCTTCTGGAATCATCCAGCGTTCCAGCCATATGAGTGGTTATGGCGACTCGACACGGATATCGAGTTTCACTGTGACATTGTGAGAACTAGACTGATCCATCATCCATTTAACTCTTACTCATGTCAAAATACCATAGCCATACGACCCGATCCAGCGTGTGATCGACAATAATGCGGTCTATGGTACGTCAATGCTTATTTGCCCGACACAGTCTGTTGACTGATGTAACTTAAAGGCTTTGTTCAGGTATCATTTGACGTAGAGTGGGTTCAGCCAACGTTGGCCTCGAACGTGTCTACTTTTATGGCCGATCATCATGGAGAGTTTCCACCTGATGCTAACCTAGGCTTCGCATGGGGTGGTAGTGAAAATGTGGCGAAGGCCATGCGTGGTGAAGCAGGAAATCAGGAGTGGACGAGGCGGTGTATGTATGTGAGTAAAACAAATGTCCCGACAACTTGGTTCGTTAATGTTTTCCGTTTCTCAGAACAACTTCGAAATCTCCCACCGAAGTATATGGGATCATCCTGTCTACACACGCTTCTTTGAGTTCTTAGACCGAGCTGGCGGTAAGTCGATCCATTAATACCCCTAGTTGACATAACAACTCCTCATGTTTAGGTTTCTTTTACGAGCGTTGGAGTGACTCCCCTATCCATTCTTATGGGCTCGCAATGACGCTTCGTAAAGACCAAGCCTTTCAGTTCAAAGACATGGGGTCTGTCACTGCCTTTGACGACCCGATTCGCCATTGCTAACATGGAATGTTTTCGTCATAGTTATCAACACCAAGGTTGGGAGTATAGTTGCCCTGCAGACTCTTCATTCTGCACGTGTGTAGAGGAAAAGAAGTTCGAAAACTTCACAGATCACGGTGAACTGTAAGTAATGGACTTCCTATCGCGCTCCACCTCTGTTCAGTCCTGTTTGTCGATTGCTATCTCAGGTGGTTCAACGCCTAAAATATTGTATGGAACTGTACGGCCAACCTAACCATCTATCGGCATCGTCTTGGAGTCTCGGATCTCATTGCCAATTGGTTACTTCTAGTCTTTGGTTGGACAATCTACAGACATCGACTTACTGGGCATCATCTTTATACATATATTCTTGATCTTTTCTCGCGGATACACCGTATATACCATGTAAAATAGTATACTTGACCGTTTGCTAGACCATCATCAATACATCTTCAACGCATCAGTTGTTTTGCATTGTTTAGACTTCACCTTTCTTCAACTTCCTGCATTGTCATTATTGTTACCATGCAAGATGGACGTGCCCCAAGGTAAGACTACAATCAACAAGACTTGACTGCTGAAATACTGAGAGTTTGTTGAAAGAATAAAAAACCGCGCGCCAGCTGCGATTCAAGTAAGCAGAATGGATAATCAGCTTTTGGTACAATATCCTAACGATTAATCCTGTAGATCACAGCTGAGCAGCTGCTTCGAGAGGTCTGTATAGCGTGTATATAACTTAAGAATTGTGTGAATGACTCCTTTCAGGCGCAAGAGCGACAAGAATCTCAATTTCGCGCGCCAAGACAACGGGTTGAGGATTTTGAAGAATTACATGAATATCGCGGTCGCAAACGGAAGGAGTTCGAGGAGCGGATCAGGCGGACGAGAGGAAGCATGTACGTTATTTCGTTATTCATCTCATTTACTCCTCAACTCGGGGAAAATACAGAAAAGAATGGCTACAGTACGCCAACTGGGAGGTATGCCTCTTTTGAACAAGTTATCATCCTCCATTCACATAAGCACAGGCTAGTCAAAATGAATTTGCGCGCTCTCGATCAGTCTTTGAACGTGCGCTTGATGTCGACCCACGAAGTGTTCAGCTCTGGCTGAGCTACACCGAAATGGAACTCAAATCACGAAACGTCCAACATGCCCGGAACCTATTCGACCGCGCTGTCACACTCCTACCGCGAGTCGATCAGCTTTGGTACAAGTACGTCTTCCTTGAAGAACTCTTGCAGAATGTCCCCGGTGCGCGACAAGTATTTGAGCGTTGGATGCAGTGGGAGCCGGACGACAAGGCGTGGCAGGCGTATATCAAGCTGGAGCAGCGGTACAACGAACTTGACCGCGCGAGCACGATCTACGAGCGGTGGATCGCGGTTAGGCCAGAGCCGAGGGTGTGGGTGAAGTGGGGCAAGTTTGAAGAGGAGAGAGGGAAGCTGGATAAGGCCCGGGAGGTGTTTCAGACTGCACTCGAGTTTTTCGGAGACGATGAGGAGCAGATTGAGAAGGCACAGGCCGTCTTTGGCGCATTTGCGAAGATGGAGATGCGGTTGAAGGAGTATGAACGTGCGAGGGTCATTTACAAGGTATGTTGCACCGATACTTTCATCTCCTTCCTTATCTCACTCTTACTTTAGTTTGCCCTGTCACGGATACCGCGTTCAAAATCAGCCGGACTATACGCATCATACACCAAGTTCGAAAAGCAACACGGGACCCGTAACACGCTGGAGAATACTGTTCTTGGAAAGCGGCGGATTCAGTATGAGGATGAGCTGTCACAAGACGGGCGCAACTATGATGTATGGTTCGATTACTCACGTTTAGAAGAAGGGGCTCTACGGGACCTCAGAGACGAAGGCGCCACACCAGAAGAAGAGGAGGCCGCGTTTGCTCGGGTACGGGAGGTTTACGAGCGCGCTGTCGCACAAGTACCACCAGGCGGAGAAAAACGACATTGGAGGCGATATATCTTTTTATGGCTAAACTACGCATTTTTTGAGGAGATCGAAACCAAGGTGAGCGTCTTTCATTCGTTCGACCTGTAGCAGTGCGCTTAAAAACATGAAATAGGATTACTCTCGCGCTCGGCAGATATATCAGACTGCGATAAAGCTCGTGCCTCATAAGCAATTCACGTTCGCGAAGCTCTGGCTCATGTTTGCCAAGTTTGAGGTCAGACGCCTCGAACTTGATTCTGCCAGGAAGATACTTGGGACGGCGATTGGCATGTGCCCCAAAGAGGCCCTGTTCAAGGGATATATCGAACTTGAGATTGAAGTGAGTTTTGTTAAATCTAGAATTTTCCGTTATTAATACACTTGTTCTACAGCTCCGAGAATTCGACCGTGCTCGGAAGCTATACGAAAAATACATCGAAGTACGTACCAGCCTCCATCCCGGTCTGCTTGCCATGTTGATCTAATTCACAGCTCGACGCCGCCAACTCCCCTGCTTGGATTAAATTCGCCGAACTCGAATCTCAACTACAAGATTTCGAGCGTACACGTGCCATCTTCGAACTCGGCATCACCCAACAGTCACTCTCCATGCCCGAGCTGCTTTGGAAAGCATATATCGACTTTGAAATCGAGGAAGGCGAGCGCGAGACAGCCCGCTCGTTGTACGAACGCCTCGTCTCTCTCAGTGGACATGTCAAAGTCTGGATTGCATATGCATTGTTTGAAGCCGAGCCTATTCCTATTCCACGCGCGGAGAGGGAGGACGAAGACGACGAAGACGAGGAGGCAGAAGTGCGGACTGTGCCTGGTGACGCGGCTCGTGCAAGAGTAGTGTTTGAACGAGCCTATAAGGATTTGAAGTCTAAGGGCCTCAAGAGCGAGGTGAGCATACCTATTTTCCCGACGTGAATTGACTCTAAAATTATCTGTCATAGCGTGTCGCTCTGCTTAGTGTATGGAAGAATTTCGAGCAGTTGCACGGTACAGAGGCAGATGTGGCCAAGGTGGATGGTATGATGCCCATCAGCACTAAACGCCGCCATGTCGATCCGGAGACAGGAGAGACCGTCGAAGGTTCGTTTAATCTCCCTCTATGCCATAGCTTGGATTTTAACATCGTGCCCTTTTTCCTAGACTGGGATATCGTGTTCGCGGACGACGAGCGTGAGGCGAACCCCACCTCATTCAAGTTCCTCAAGATGGCGCATGCATGGAAACAGTCACAGGCAGCCAAAGACCTTGGTCTTGGCGGGGGCTCCGGTTCAACCGGTTCAAACGTTCTCTCCGGATTCACGGCTGCTTCCTCTACAAAGTCTGCAGATCATGATGCTGATGCGTCGAGTGAAATGGCTAGTTCACATGGAGGTGATGAGAATGATCGATGATATATTTTGCCGTTGTGTTATTTGAATTTGTTTCGTATAATTGATGTGATCGAAACCAACTGACTCTCGAAGTTGTTCCGTGTGATTTACCAACACTTGGTTTCGATTCATACTCTCTCGAAAGTCCTTGGTCACTTGGCAGCTGCGCCTTTCGTTTTGTCCATTTTGTATTTGATGAAGATGGATTCGATATACAATTACAAAGCGATAGTAGATTTGACAAAATTGCGAAGAAGTATACTGGATGTGATGATCCTCTCTATCCAATTACTTCCTTTCTCGTTCGTACTTCGCCAACCTTGCCCTCAGATCTTTCACTTCGGCTTCAGCCATCAAAGCTTTGATCCTGTACTCCTCTCTTTCTTTCGCGTTGACTTCCGCTCTCTCCCCGACCTGCCATGCCCTCGTCTCTGCCTTTTCTGCCCTGGCCTCAGCTCTCTCAGCCTTGGCTACTGCCATAGCTTCAGCTCTTTCTACCTTGACTTCTGCTTTTTCCACAGCTTCCCGACCGAGCTTCCTTTCCTGCTCAGCTGCAGCTTCAGCCCGTATGGCCCTATCTTTTTCATTCTGCAACAACTCCTCCAGCCGCTTCACATCCCTTTGCAATGCATCATTCATAGCAAGTGATCTCACCAACTTCTCCCTTAGTTATTGATTTTCTTTCCAGGCGATCCCTTTTGAGAAAAATCGAGTATTATAAGAGGAAAGCGAGAAAGAAATACACTCACCGGAACTGGCTAAAATTTCAGAACCATGCCAGGAAGGAGAACTCACACGGCGGCAATTATCACCTTGAAGACAGATGAAGATAAATGTGAGCGACGAGAGTAATACACATGCTGTTGTCAGAGTGGCGACTGCTGCTCCGTTGTCCAGATGATTTCGACGGTCTGCCGGATGGCCGTGCTTCGGCTCCAGAGCCTTTAGCAAGACCAGAATAACTATGACTTTTGTTTGATTTTGTGGGCGAAGGAGTATTACTCGCGACCAAACAAGATCAGAAAAGATACCTTTTACGATTCCAGTTAAACGAAATACAGACTCGGCTGAGAGAACAAAGGACTTCCTGGCACGGAACGCGTTCTCTGCTCAGAACCCTGCACAGATACTGATGTGTCAGCCGCAGGAACTAGAAGGGGAAAGATCAGCATATCAAAGTCATTAGCAATGACATTTACAGACCTTGCCCGGGGACTATAACGGAGGTTAAGTCCATGTCTGCGCTCCACAACCCGACCGAGCTAGCAGATGAAATATTGTTACCGTGGGGCGGCGGTGGCATTGAACTATTGACAGAGGTGTTTTCGAAATCATTCCTAGCTGAAGAAATAATCAGGCTCGGGCTACCTGCAAAAGATTCATTCCTTTGTTATATATCACAAAAGATAAGACCTTACTTGGGTTTCATTTGCCGGCTCACCAGCACCATGACCATGAGAGGCTTCGAGACACCGACTTGTCAATTTCTTCTTAAAATTGAAATAGCTCCAGCTTACTTAGCTCGGGTGACAATATCGTGTCTACCCTGAATGAGTCCAAGCTCATGTCGACACTGCCCTGGAATGAAGATGAAGCACCATGAACATCACTGTTCTGATTCGAGCTTGGAGAACAAAATCAAATAGTAGGAATGGCTCAATCAAACTAAAGAGAACAGCTACAGACGTGGCAATGAATTATTGATCATACTTGGTTCTGAACTTCCAGTGGATATCATGGATGGAGTGAAATTCTCGTTGATTGGACCTGATATCTCATCGAGGTAAGCATGAGCTGGCGGAAGCTCCTCAGAAGTGTCGCTGCAGGTGTCATCAAGATTCTGGTCCCAGACAAAAGGCTGTCCTTCTGCATCACCGGAGGAGCTGCTGGTATTGCCAGAGGTATCCATGAGAACTGCAAGAGGCGAGCGACGATGAGGGTTATGGGGAAACCTGCGGACGTGGGGAATGACTCTCGAGCAGAAAAGATAAGGGGCTTTTATCTTAAGGATTGCCGTGCGGGTTTGTGACATAGAACTCGTGGACACCATGTTATCTTTATCCATGGTCTCGCAAAATAAGTCCCTGAATTGCGCGCATAGGTGGCACGTTCAACGCGTGGTTTTGAACACTTTTGACATCACGTGCAGGACACACACGCGCTGTCACAATCATGCTCTTGTGACGTCGTATTAGCCCATCAATCTCCTCGCTTCACACATTTCGCCAATCCACTACTCTATATGCAGTCCTGAAGGTCTCCATTCCAATGGCAGGACCATTATTACTGTTTTTAAAGTGGCAAATCTCTGCTGGACTCCCAAACTTCCAATTTTCTTTTTACGTGGGTCTTCAAGTTGACCATGGCTCTTAAGCTACCCCTTGGCGCTCGATACTGAACACTGAGAATTTTTCCTTGGGGCGCAGCAGTTGATCCGGAACAAACGACATTCACACTACAAGCGCGTATACCTTTTTTAACGCTCTGCACTCCCTAAAAATGAACGATGCCGTTTCGTTTTTGACCTTAAGGCTATTGGTGACCAGCGTCCTGCTGAACACGAATGAATGTGCGGATAAAGTCTTTCCTGGTCGGACCTTTGTCAAAAGTTTGTCGTCGAGCTGATTGTATTACGACATCGTTTCCGGCAGGTAGTTATGACTGAATTGTGTTTACATCTTCAAAGGTTTACAACGCTTCAGAATCTGAGCTGACTACGAACAACCATAGGAGCATAGCACTTGCTTTTGAGTGCGCCTATGTGACATATGTCGAAAATACCCATCATCGCTATTTGGAATCTTTCTCCTTGGTAATAAGTACAAGTGTTGAAGCTGACCAAGTTGACCTCGACGAAGCTGTCGGTTTCAGGGACTCAATTGATTGTATATTTAGGAAGATTTTTTTTGTTCTCACGTCTGCTCTGTATTCGTGGAATCCCTTGTGAGATTCTACATCGTCGACTATACTTATGACCACCAGCCAATTCGCACGCTGCGCCTGTTCCACAGCCTCTCGTGAGCTATATACCTTGTCCTGAATTAACATCTTGTCCTGCCTTTCCTTGAATTGAGTCATATCCAAGAAAAGCTCCTTCTTTTTCCCCCATGGACGGACGGAAAATGAAAATCCAACGCATCAAATCAAACCCGACCACGAACCGGGCTCTCCTCATAAGATATCACGGTTGAAGGATCTTAACACGCTCATTGGATGGCAGTGTTCAGACGTTGCTGCGAGCCTAGAGTACCTCCATCCAAATGGCACCGTTCATGGAGACCTCAAGAGGGTGAGTCTCCCGTAATCTTTTTCTCCGATGTTAAACTCCGAGTCGACGAAGGTGAGTGTAAGTGTGAGTGACTTCGGTCGAGCCTGTGTCGCTGACTTTGGCCGTTCAAGGTGGTCGAGCCTTTGACCAGAGTACTCGGCCGCGAGGTGGGACCATAAACTGGCAGGCTCCCGAGCTCCTCGGTGTAGTTCATTCCAGATTGCCTAAGAATACTACCGCCAGCGATATATATAGGTTGGCCTGTGTATGTTAAAATGCGGTGGAATGCCCACTCTTTCAGAACCGTTCTCTCCTAAATTTTCACCAAACGCCAGATTTCTAGGCCAGCGCCCATTCTAGGAGCTTCCCTCAGGATCCACGAGGATTCCCGGTGAATGACAAAACGGTAAAACGCCCAGGCCTTTCTCAAAGTGCCTGGACCGTGGACACAGTGAGGTCTAATCCTAGGACATGTACAGAATACACGCGTTCGGCTGCTACTTAGGCGGTTGCCGTGACAAACCGGACCAAGTCAGTGGGCGCTGGAAATATAGACGAGACACTCCGACGTCAAAATCCTAGTCACTTGATGATCTACCCCTATCTCCGTCAGAAAAGGTGTGGCTGATGCCTGTTCGCAGGCACTAACGTTGTAAAATTACATAGTATACATGAGAAATATGTGTGCCCTTTCTGACTGGTGCTAGCATTGTGCATCTCTTTTCTGGATTTAGGCATAGGGGTTTTGTAGCCATTTTGCTCAGGACTCATTAAACCTGACGTCTTTTCAGTGCATGCCCCCACCACGATCATCCTCTTATCGGCAATAGGCGACGGCCAGCATTGGTGTCCCTGTTCTCGTGATTTTAGATCCAAGGCGTCGTAAAACACCGTCTCTACGTGAGGATTTCAATCCATGCAAAACCTCCAAGTGACGGCACGGAATGTTTCTTTTATCAACCTAGACAGTATCTACAAAAACGCCGGAACTCTACATCCTCCCGTCAGCCTAATCGTCTCCCCATTCACATAGGCACACTCTAATATCCACCGTACTGTCTTCGCGAACTCCGCTGGCATACCAAAGCGTTTGGGGTACAGTAGTGCATTGTTGCGCAACGCAGTGTGAACCTTAGTTGAAAGTATACCCATTAGTGGCGTTGTGAATGGGCCGGGTGCGATAGTGACAACGCGAACGTGGTGCCGTGCCAGATCGCGTGCCATGGGGAGCGTCATAGAACGAACTGCACCTTTTGAGGCGGCGTAGGCCGTCTGCCCAGGTTGTCCTTCGAACTGAAAAACGGTGCGATTAGCAGCGTGTTAAGGAATGAAATGGAAAGAATGGGTGATGGAAACTCGACGTACAGCGGCTTCGCTTGCTACTAAGATGATAACGCCTCTTTCACCATCGGGCGTCTCTTCAGCTTTGACGCGTACAAGATGCTCGAGCGCCAGACGCGTTAAATTGAAAGCTCCCGTCAGGTTTGTACCCATCGTCAAATCCCACAAAGCCGTCCCATGCGGCTTTCCCTTCGCGTTGATCATCTGAGTTAACCATCCAACGCGTTAGTGGTGAGGTTTTTTTCCTAAGCCTAAGCAGAAGATGGAAGACGCACGAGTTCGTTTCTCCCTAGTCCTGCACTGTTAATTACACCACCAAGCTCCGCACCCGTCGCCTGCGTCCATTCAACAACAGATTTGACCGCATGTTCAATCTGGGCGAGCTCACGGAGGTCCGTCTGCACATACATACATTTCGTGCTGGATTGCAAGACTGCTGGGAGCGGGGAGATATCCACCACGGCAACATACGCGTTTCCTTCAAGGAGATCCTGTACAGCCGCCAGACCGAGCCCAGATGACCTGCGAAACGCGAAAACTAGAGCGTCACAAATGCATTCCAGGGAGGAAGCCCGAGAGAGAACCAGGGCTCACCCGCCTGTGACAATGAATGTACGATTTTCGATCTTCATTCTCACTTACTGAGGTGACTGGCAGTGGTAGGATTGTTAAGACTTCAATTCTGTGTAAAGGAACCACAAGATAACGTAAATGGCTTTGATTTGCCGTGGATATCCAATGGAGCGCGTGTCATCACGAAAGGTGTATGTCGCAGCTCCAGCGAAAGGAGATACTACTGAAATTCGATCGTCATGACACATGCACCGTGTATAACGGCGGTGCTAGGCGGTTGCATACACAGGCGGTTTTTTCGCCTCGATGCTGATGAAGCGTATATCCGTCAAGTCCCTGAGGATGCGATCAAGTTCTACCGCCCATGTTTACCCGATATTTCCACAAAAGGCAACGGTGTCGACCGGTTCGCCATGAGGGCATCGCAAGAGTTTCACCTCCGATGAGTTCTCAAGGATGAAACACTTGGTGGTCAGTCCTTGATCGGATCCTCGGTTGTGTCTGCTTGATATAGGGTAACCGCTTTGTATTTTTAGTTGCTTACAGCCATTTTCATAACGTTAGACCCCTTTGAGTTTCGCCTGTTTAATTGTTTCGGCAGATATCCGCGATGCAGGACTTGCTGCCGAAGCGTAACTAGTGTAAAATTAGTCTGAGCTATGAAAATGGCTGTAGTAATATCGTAGTTATTCTTCGGCAAGCGCTCCGGCATCGCGGGTATCAGGCCAAACAACTGAACAGGCAAGGGGTCTAACGTTATGAAAATGGCTGTAATGCTCCATAAGGACCGACGAAAACGAAGAGCCATTGCAACTGGTTGATGGTGTCGGTGAGGATCAACGAGTCCGGTAAAATATCGTCGATTTCAATGTGGTTGATCTATGCCTTTCTATGCTACCATAATGGGACTATACTCCGCCATCCATGAATCATTCTATCATACCATTAGCGGGAGATTTACATGTTTGTCTTCAAAAAGGGTTGTACATGGGCAACCGCAAAAAAATACTAGACAGATACAGCCATGAGAACAAAGTACGGCAAGGACAACATGCACTTACCTTGGATCTTACAGCTTTGCTGGCAACCTGCCCGCCCCACTAAGCCTGATTGTCTCACCATTAACATATGCACAATCTAATATCCACCTCACTGTCCTCGCAAACTCTGCAGGTTGGCCGAAGCGCTGGGGGTATAAAATGCCGTCCTTCTCAAGGCTGCGCTGCGTTTTTGCGGGCATGCGTGCAGTCATACTGCTGGCAAAAACACCGGGAGCGATAGTAAGGACACGGACGGCGTGCCGGGCAAGGTCGCGTGCCATGGGAAGGGTCATGGAACGCAAGGCACCCTTAGACGCAGCATAAGCGGTCTGGCCGGGTTGGCCCTCATACTATACGATATGCAAGTTATAATCAAAACATTCTGAACAGAAGAAAGAACGCACAGCGGCCGCACTAGAGACAAAAATCACCACCCCACGCTCGCCGTCTGGCGTGTCCTCTGGCTCGACCTTCACAAGATGTGGCAGCACCAGCCTTGTGAGGTTGAACGACCCAGTCAAGTTGACCGCAATGGCAAAATCCCATAGATCCAAATCATGCGGTTCATTCGACGCATTAATAATCTTCGCAGCCGTTCCTACACCTGCGCAGTTGATGATGCCTCCAAGAGGTGCGTTGGTTTCTCCGGCCCACTTGACAGTCGCGTCGACTGCTTCCTGGATCTGCTTTACGTCAGTGATGTCTGTTTGAATATACCGCGTGCATGAGGTGGAAAGAGAAGCCGACTCCGGCGGTGGAGACCTGTCGAGAATGCAGACGTGTGCGTTTGCGGCTAAGAGATCGAGCACGGTGGCCAAACCCAGACCAGAGGCACTGCGAAGAGAAGTGAGAAGCTAAAGGGTGTAGAATGGACGCGCTACTCACCCGCCAGAAACTATGAATGTACGATTGGCGATCTTCATTGCGGTTTCAGTGTGGTCGTGTCCTCCAGGACCTTGTTGACATCAAATGATATTCCATCTGATTGACCCGGTCCGAATTGCCTCCGGTGGATTCGCCCTTGCATTTGGGTCAAGTGTGGCAATCTCGACACCTCTTCAATTTACGCCACACACTTAGAGATCACAGAGAGTTGACATACTCCGAAACAGCAAAAGGCGATGAAATTGAACTCGAATGCTAGTGCATTATGTAATTCGTCCTCTTCAATGAAATCTCCCATCATGATAAGGAACTTTGATTGACTCTGAGATTTGGATTTTCAGGTTCCACGTCCACCCTTTCTTCTACTGAACATTGGGTTTCAGGCCACCATCATTCATACAAGGAGGGTAGGATTGTACATCAAGGTCTCAACGAAAATAGCCTCAGGGCTGAAAGGTTCTATTGAAATGCCTGTAATATAGCTACTGCTCAGCTCAAGAATACATATTCTCACCATGCTTGCATCCTCCAATGAGTCATGCTCCCGTCTTGCTTGCAGCAACTTGTTCCCGAAGAATCGCGAAAATACTTGAGACCATGGTATTTACTGCCTTGGCTTAGTTGCAAATCATTGTGAAAGATTGTTCATAGTAATTGCACCCAAGTTTCCTTCCGCGTCCAACATCGACCAAAAGATACTAACTCATTTTCAAGATTTTACCAGGCCGAAGTAGAATTCTCCAAGAATGCCCTCGTGTTTGCGCTACTAACGCCAATCAATGACACCCACAGACGCGATTAAGCATTTTTGTCATGACAGGCTTGTTCTGCGGAAATGGTCCTTCCTATTCACTGCGGGCGCTGGAAAATGTTTCTATTGGAAAAAGTGTAAAAGAAACATGTTATGCCATTTCTTTGTCAACTTTTTCTTTTGGAAAAAGGCATTTTCCATTGTCTAATGCCTTTTTCCCTTTGAAATATGTGCCTTGGAAATGGCATAACATGTTTCTTTTTCCCTTTTTGCAATGGAAACATTTTCCGGCGCCCGCAGTGATTCATGGATAAGAAAAGAAGGAGAAAAAGAAAGAAAGGATGCTAAAGATAGCCCACCGCGAGGGTCGAACTCGCAGCCTTCAGATAAACTCTGACGAATTTACACCCGCCTTAAAAGTCTGACGCTCTGGCCGATTGAGCTAGGCGGGCTATGAGAAACACTGAAATTAAAGCACTATAGATTGAAAAGGTGTACCAACTGATACTTTGTGAGGGTTCTAGTTAATTATCTAATCATAAGTATATTATAGCTTACTATGGTCCTCACAGGGGAGGACTCAAGACATGGTACTAGTAAGCGCGATGATCAGGCAAGCTACTTCTGCACATCTACCGGAGAATAAATAACAATAAATATTGCAGATTGAATATCTAGAATCACAACTGCAAGCGTTTAAGACTAGGACATCACTCCTCCAGCAAGAACATCTCTCATTGCTTGACAACATCTATGAAACCAAACACAGGCACCAAGAGGAGTTGGAACAAGAGCGCAGTGCCAGAAATCTAGCAGTATCTAGGTTACAGACAGCCAAGGACCGTTTGAGGGCAGTGGAGGCGGAAAGAGACGACTACAAGGAAGTCGTACTGCAACTTATTGAGAGAGGTGCCTTGTTTCGTTTCATATCGAAGCCGAGCATGTGGACTAATCTGACAGACTGCATGTAGTCGAGCAAAGTCACGGAGACTACAAACACTGGCCTTACAGCAAGCTTCAGCTCTCATATCATGTGGGTACGTCTTACCTCTCTATGGAAGTGTTATTCCTTGTGTAACGCTAAGGTAACGAACAGACTCACTAGTCAAGGAGCAACCTCTGGATTCTCGCAAAAGTGACCATGCATACAATAATGGACTTGTTCATTTCCTCAAACGCGAACTTAGTTTCGAACGACAAGCGCACGCGCTGGCACGTGCGCACGTCGACATCCTCTCAGCACAAGTCGCGAGTCGCGATGCCGCATTAGAGTGCTGGATCCAACATGATGGCAGCACTGCGACCCCTCCAATTGGTGGGATATGTATGCATGACAAGGGCAAAGAGAAATCAATCATGCAGCGTGATTTGGATCGCTCAGAAATTTTGGCTTTGTATGATCGGACGGCTGCAAATAACAGGCTTCTGGAGCAAGAGATACACTCACTTCATCAACACGTACGTCTTCTTTACAATTGACTGCAATTTCGTCTTATTTCGATCTACTCAGGTGGAGGGAACGCGACGAAATGCGACTAAGCTTGCCCAGCACCCAATAACGCCGCATCCCGCATCACCGTCATCCCCAACTCAATCAGTCTCCACTTCTCACCGTGACCTTGCATATCCAGTGCCTTTGTTTCATACTATAGATCCAATACCATCCGATGGTCAGTCTGATCGCCCATTTATAGCTGTACAACAAGGCCGACTTCCTTCGCCCAGTCCTGGGTCCTACATCTCTCCTAGTCCCCACCGGGGTCGTTCACTGTCTACCCCGTATCAACCGCGGTCTAAAACCCGGTCTCGTACACGGTCACAATCTCACCATCATCCTTCGACGCCGAGATCATCCTCGTTAACCGCCTTTCCCCCCGACAATGTCGTTCGAGACCTCAGTGAACAAGTCCGTCTATTGTCAATACAGATTGACGGGCTTCGTGCCGAGCGTGTTGCCTTTTCACGCGTCATTCAGTCCCAAAGAGAAGAAGTGACAGTTACCCCAGATTTACTTCAAAGGGATGCCTCGTTCCACCCTTCCGATCAAGATGGAGACCCATCTTCTGTCGTGGATGCAAGGACTGATTTTGAACACGGAACTGCTGCGGTCCTTGAAGAACATCTTGATGATGTTCAACCAGGCCCTGGCAATGGCGCTGGCGCCGACGCCATTCAAGATCAGGATAGCGATGGAGACGCTACAGATGGTGGGGAACGGTCGATGGAAATTGCTACCCCATTGATTTCTACTCTGGTCACCTTCCCAATTCCTTCAGAGGGAGACGATGCACGCCACGTTGATGAGATGAAAGAGCCGGGCGCGGACGAAGACCAAGGCGATGGCGAAATCATAATGGTTCGACCACACAGGGAGGCCCCTGTATCTCCCCCCATGCAGCCTTGAAAAACATTGTGGATTCACTCTTACTCTGGGATCAAGCGCTATTAAGGGTACCTGTATCAACGCTCATCTTCTCTTACAACATTCCAAAATCCCCTTGTATGAACATTGCTGTGGTCTCCAGGACACCTTTCTCGTATTTTGAGACACGTTCTCGTCTTTAGTTTGTAGCGATGTATGTTGTGTAGTATGTATTACTGTTTCATCCTTCTGGTGAGTGTTCTGGCTCATATCCATGTGCCCAGTCATATCATTGGATATCTCAGATCAACCTCGACAGTAAATGTGGACCTTCCTCATTTGGTAATCCACTTGTTCCGTCTATCGTCTGGACACGTTTCGGACAGCCATAGCTGTGAAAGCGTGTGTTTTTGAGATAAACAGCGCGTTTTTTTCATCTGGACCTGTAGAATGCTGAAGAATCAGGGGGGGGGGGGGAATGTTATATTTCTTGAGGACGCACATAAGCCCTAACTGAAAATTCTGTATGAAAGAATTTTTTCAAAATTTTATTCTGATCATTTTATTCCATATGCCAAAGTGAACAGGTTCTGTCAATCTTCCATGGCCAGTGCCGGAGTTTAAACCTTGCAGGCATTGCCTCTTTGTAACAGAATTCTTTTTCCCATTTGGAACAAGGTATCGAGCTCTTTTTCCTTCTCATTGTGTCATGGTGACGTGTTGTTCGACTATCGTAGATCTGTTCCATTCCTCCACCAAAACTCATAATCTGAAACTGCAAACTGTCATGCAGTTTCGCAGGCTAGTACAGTGGCTTACGAGACTCCTCGTTGCCCCGTTATGCGAAGTCAATAATATGCCGAAAGGTTACGTGCTTATTCCCCTATCGATGATTTTTCCCGCTTTATCGATGTGTGGTGGTCATTCTCACGACTTCCTAGTCCAAGCAGTGTACAATTTCTCTACGATGATCCAAGTTTGCCAGCACACCAATAGTATCTACTGCTTGACGTTGAGTATTAGTGTACGTGCATCGAATCCGTTATGAAAAAATCGAGATTAAAGTACGTCCTTTGCAAGGGGTGATACTCGTTGCATCTTCCATGGAAAAATCGAAATCAAACGTCCTTTGCAAGGTGATTAATTGATTACTCGTTGCATTTGTTCTATATTGGCTTTCAATGTCAATATAGTGTTGTTGGTTTCCGCCATGGTATGTAGGTCCCGATTATTGTAATTCATGATACAACGACAAATAGCGACCGATCGCGACTCCTGAACCCATGCCATTACCATGAGCAATCGTAATACAGTCAGTTGCGGCGAGGACAGGAATAAAATGAGGTATTCATATCACTGATTCAAATTTGAAGCGGTATCACTCAGTTCTCACGGCTACCTTGTTCTTTCCAGACGTATCCTGCTGACAGCTGTCTAATCTACGATCTCTCTTATTATTGTTACTATGTTACTATAGTGCTATCTACCTCTTGTATTCCCGCTGAATATAAGGCATGGTTTCTGAACATCGTCTTGTATACATCACTCGCCCTCAATATGGCCAACCTCAGATTCCGCAAGTTTAAGGCAGATACCCCATCCGCGCTTCGGGCTTCTCCTGTTTTACCACAGAGTCTCAGTCTATCCACGACTCAGCATGCCTACGATGAGGTTCAGGCTTTCTTTGAAACCCAACTCCCCGTTATTAAACGCGCGAGCAACCATACCTCGTCAATCAACTCTCGTCCTCCACAGATATTTGATAAACATTTACACGACGTGCTCAAGCTCAAAAGTGTTATAAAACTGGATAAACTCACTGAAGATCTATGTAATGTCGCCCAGGCTGCACTAGATTCCCATCGAAGGAGATTACCTCCAATTACGAAGGAGTTTCGTGCCACGTTCAATATCCCCATAATCCTTACAGCAGCACGCAATGAAGACGACGTCCTTGCCATATTTCAAAGTCGCATTCCCCCTTGCGTGAATATCGCATCGACATTGGCCTATGGCTCCGATAATTGGTCGCAAGTGTGCCTTGAGTGGTCCAGAAGTCGTTTATCCAGTCTCAAGGTCGAGGGCGTTCATGAGAATGAGGCTATTGCAGATGGTTTCCTCAACATATACGAGTCAACCATGGCTCCTCCGCTGAACGATGTTCAGAGTGCAGTGCATAGTACATTCCCGGAACTGATTACATGGGAGTTCAAGAATCTCAACTTTTGTGGCAATCATGGCATTGATTTGCTGCCAGATGCCTTCGCAAACGTTCCATTTCCTTGGCAGGGTTGCGACTATGGAAATGAATGCCATATAACTCACCCAGGAATTGGTGTCAAGGCATGCCGCATGGGCTACGATTCAGAGATCCATCCTTGTACCTCGTATCAACAGGTTCGTTATAAGAAAATTGAAGGCAGTGAAAATGCGACGGCACCTCTTCCCAATACCATTTCGCATATTATTCAGCAGGTAAGTAATCATTTGTTGAGAATCCCGTCCTTCTGATTTCACGACAGGCTTGGGCAGAAGCTGTCCGTCACGATACGACCTTTTTAGTTATAAACACCGGGAACAAGGAGATCATAGGTATCAGAGATCGATACCGCCAGACACTCTATCTCTCGGCGGTTTTCAAGGTCTACGGGTCTCAGTATATGAAGCTACACGCCGGGTTGTATATTGCTGCAATCCGCGACGCAGAAGACCGAAGGCAGCGTCTGAAACATTCAAAACCTTATACCTGGTTCTTGAGATCTGGCAAGGACGATTCCAAACTCTTGGATTTAGACAGCAAAGGAGATAAGGTAAATCAATTACATTGTTCCGCGCCCAATCGGCTCTGAAGTTCTATATTTTCTTTTAGGACGTTCGTGACATTGTTTTAGAGGCCGTACAAACACGCCACTGGCTTCGCATCATACCGAAGTCGCACGGAAAATCTCTATTTCCATTCAGCACTAGGCATTACCGACGGATTGATAACCTTCAAGATGCCCAGTATATGCAAGTCTTGAAACAGCACCAATGTCCAGGATCCCCTGATAGTTTTGCTGAGTGGCAAGCTGAGCAGTTTTCGCAGGAATCCGAGACGTCATCATCGGTCGCATACGTGCCAAAGGACATTGACACTTTCTTTTTTCTTCTGGTTTCGCGATCTGTAAACGAAGGTCGCACATACCGCCCATATCGTGCCAAGGTAGAACTTCCGAATTCCGTCATTCAGAAGAAGCGGAACGTTTCAGTTCCCGAGCTAATTATCAAGGAGGCTTCGTCTTATGATCAGATAGAGGGCTTGGAAACAGAGTGGGTTGTTCACTCGATACTTCAACATGCAGGCATCCAATATCCAAGCGTCCACGGTTTTTTCTTTTGTTCAGAAGAGCCCTGCGCAGTTCTGGTATTGGAAGATATCGGCACGAAGAAGTCTCTGAAAGATATTACTTCAAAACCAGGCAGAAGAAAATTTCAAATGACGACCCTTCAGGTGTGAGTGACTGCCTCTTTTCCTTGTAGTTTTTGTCGCATTCATGACGGAAATCCAGTGATCGCTTCAGGAAAATAATGACAGCACTACACACCGCCGGTTGGTATCACGGGCAGTTGACGACGGACAATCTTCTTTTTGTGAAGAAACAATCTTACAAGGTCGCAATCATGGGATTCCAGGGAGCCAAATTGCTCCCTGATCACCCCAACCAGCGAGAGGCCAGGATCCACCAAGACATAAGCGATCTTAATAAACTGTGTGGGCAATCTAAATCGCAGTCAATTTGTGAAAAATCGGCTTCTACGTATCGTCAGAAGAAAATCAGTGCACTTGCAAAAGCAAAAAAAAACGAAACCAGGAGAGTCGGCGCTGATCGAATGTGATAGTCCTCTTGGAATCTGACTGGCCTCCTATTCCTTGCTACTATATTATTTTTAAGGACGCATCCCGTAGATAGCCATGATATCAACTTAAGTCGTGAACAACTTATGGGCTGAGTCATATGTTTACTATCACGTGATCGAAGTTGGGCTGTCTGCATCTGGTCATCACGTGTTCGAATTGTTGAGCTCGTCGCTTCCAATCGTCAGCCTCAGTTGCTCTTGTCTTACGTACGACACGCACTGAGGCTGTAAGTAGCTCCTCGTCCTCATCATGACCAAAACCTGGTACTTACCGACAATGTAGCTGTTCTTTTCTTTTTGTCGTGTCGTCTGGATCCAGGCCATCGCAGACCGGATGCGAGACTCCCTTGAACGCTTAGAGGCTCAGTATGGAGCTGCATTGGATTTCAACCCGGCTCCTTTCAGCATAGATGGAGGAACACCTTGCCCCAAATTAACACAACCGCTTCTATTTTACGACAAACACCTCGACGAACGGCTGTCTCTAAAGCACATAGTCTTGATTCCCTCATTCTCTGCGCATTTCAAGGAAGCGGTCACTGAGGCCCTGGATGCTGTGATAGAGAGAAATGTGGATATGCCTTCGGTCGATGAGTGGTCCTTCCCAACGCCAGACTTGTATAAAAGGCGTATTCGCCATGCTTCAGTCAAGGACGCCTTAGAGATTGGAGAACGATACGTGAATCATATGGGTGAATTCGCTGGTGTCCTGTCGTCCATGCTTTTATTACATCCCACTGCTTCCTCGTGGATCAGTTCTGTTCGTCTACTAAGAAGGATGGATACAATGCATACACAGAAATATTATGCCATGAATGAAGACTTCAGGTTATTCTCTCTTCATCCCGATAACGGCGAAATAACACCAACGAGCATCTTAAAAGAGGCATGGGATGCATTGGACGATATCAAACGAGACGAACTTCGAGAGCTCTCAAACAGATTTCCTGTGCTTGCAGTATGGCAGATGTTGTTTCCCTTGAACGGGGGCGACGATGTGCTCAAACATATGGATGACTTTCTTGTACCACAAGAAATACCGAAACTACAATGCCATTCATCTTGGAAAGGTCCAGCTGTTGTTGACCTTCCCCCTTCCCCGGATGCGCTCAATACTGCTTGGGGTCCTCCTGTGCTGTCGTTCATTCAAACGGTCTCTAAAAGGCCCAAAGTCGCTTCTCCGGCGAGAAATTCACTCCGAAGAAGTGCTCGATTGTCCGGACAAATCAGTTTGCAAGCCGAGAATCCTGGAAAAACATCTATGACCCGTCCTTATCAGTATGCCCGACATTGGCCATCAGTAAGCCTTCCTTCCCAATCTAAGCCTGCTTCCAGTGGCAAACTATTGGTGACATCGATTTTACAGCGTGTATGTATTTCGCTTTAGTCTCATGATTGATATTACTGACAGTCTCTTTCAGGCATGGGCTAGTGCAGTAGAAACCGATTCCTCCTTCATCATCTTTCACTGTGGTACTTTTGAGAGAATTGCCTTCCGCCATCGCGCCAGCCAAACTCTATTTATATCTGAGCTCATAGACGTGATGAACCGTAAAGACCCTCGATATGGTGAGCTCCAATTGGGATTGTTCTTGTCGATAATCCAGGATGCCCTTGATCGGACACTGCAACTGGTTGAGTGTGAAAAACGAACGAAACGACCCACAAAAAGAAAACGCAAGCCTGATGTAGGAGAAAGCTCGACTCCTGCGAAGCGGCCTAGGACGAGGGCCAGACTGGCTCAAGAAACAGTACGAAAACTAGCTTACCAATCAAACTTAAAGGTATCTATGCCATTAATATCTACCATCATTACTGCTGACCGTTAATTAGCGCGTATCTGATGCCAGCTCAAGCCGCCAAGTGTTGTTGTTACGAATACAACATCGTCATTATAACTCTCCGAGCCCAGCTTCATTCTTTAAAGTTGATCCAAGAGTAACACCCCGAAAATCCACTTACAAATCTTCCGAATACATATGCGTGACTATCACGTCTATGATTGCCGGTGGCGCAACGGGCGATGCTCACAAGGCTACAATCGAACTCCTCATGTCTGATGGGGAAACACTTTGTTTTCCAAATGCTATCATCAAACTTTCTTTTGGTCGGACTGAAGGGGAACGCATGAGAAACGAATATGATGTTTATCAGCATCTTAGCTCATCCGGTGTAACTGGAATACCTCATGTTTTCGGGTTATTCGAAGACGCCGAGAGTGACGCAATGGCGCTTCTGATGACTGACGTCGGTACATGCCTCGTGGGTCGCATCCCATACAAAGAGGATGAGTGGCGCCCAGTCACAAAATCAGAAGCGTCAGTCCTTCAGATTTCTGGTGCTTCCCTTGTTAACCCTACATTTTTGACAGAGATGCATTTATGGAAGTGTTGAAAACAATTCACGCTGCAGGTGTTCGTCACAGGGATCTTCGCATCGAAAACCTGGTTCTAAGTGAAGATGGGGTTCCATTTATAATTGACTTCGACCGGGCCGTGTTGAATGCCAGCGAGCAATCACGGAAGCGCGAATTTGAGCACTTGCGTTCAGTCTTAAACGGAGAGTATACAGAAGTTGGAGTCTCATTTGGTACACCTCGTCCCTATGAGGCTAGATCCAATGATATCCCGGAAGATACAGATTAGAGGCAATGTTGAAACTGTTGACGTCTGCATCCAATCTCATTTGTGCATCACTGGTGGTTGGGCCTGTGTAGGACCTGCAACAAAAGATGGATGTGAGACCAATGATTGGTCCTGCAGTGCAATAGCAACACAGGACAATATCCTGGCCCAAGTGGGTGTAAGAAGCAAGCATATAAGAGGCAAGCATCTTTGATGCAAGAATATTCTGCTCTCTTGTCTAGGAGTATGACCAGTACACATTGATGGAGGTTGATGACAACAACTATTGTAAGTACATGCTATATTTATTGTCATTATTGTTGGCAGAGATCCAAGGTGTGGATTGAGGCTACTATTGTTGAGTATGAGCTATTGTCAAGCATGGTGATTCTGAGGTCTAGAAGTTGTACATCCTGATAATTATTACAGTGGTGTAAGGGTGACCTCTGAAGGCTATGTCTCAATTACACAGCTGGCAGAGGGAAATTCAAAGTGTATTAGTGTATAAGTAATTATAATAGCTGCATACCTGGCAGAGGAAAATTCAAAGAGAATAAGTCTAAGGATTTATCCTGCCAGATGCTCAAAGAAAATAAAAAGTAAGTCACATGATATGCAAGTCACATGTCTAGATCACCTGTTTGGGTCACATGTCTGAGTCACATGCTATGTCACCTGCTGAGGTCACATGTCTGGGTCACATGTGCAGCTGAGTCTGAAAAGAGGGAGTAAATAATAGCTGGATGGCTGGAAAAATTCCCTCTTTTAAAACTCAGACCAATTTGATGTTTGAGGGAGTCTGGCATCAGGCTGAGTAAATCAAAGGAATATGATCTGTGCTATTCTCCAACCAAGTAGGCAGAAGTCTAGAGAGTTGAGAGCAAGGCTGAGAAGTGAAGAAATAGATGTGAAATGGGTGGAGAAAGAAAGAAGAAATAAACAAGAAATTATTGCTGACACTGGAAGATATTTCCTTTGGAAAAAGTGTGAAAGAAACATGTTATACCATTTCTAAAGTGCAAATTTCCAATAGAAAAAGTCTTTAAACAAAGGAAAATGCCTTTTTTTATTGGAAATTTGCACTTTATAAATAGTATAACATGTTTCTTTCACACTTTTTCCAGGGAAAATATCTTACAGTGCCAGCAGTGAATAGATGTGAAATAGTAGGCCCCTGACAAGTGGCTCAAAAAATTGTCTCAATGTTTTATACTTTCTGAAAGATAACATTGGCATGAAAGATTCAAAGTACTTAAAATTATGGTTAAATCATGTAAAATACTATGGCATTGTAGCTACAAATTGCATTTAAGCTTATGTAATTTGAATCAAAACTGACAAAGTAATGGCTATTTTAAAATATTCACTTATTGGAACAGTTTTTTGAGCATCTCTGATTTTGGTATCTAGTACTTTGTATGTCTTCCATTTGCTTTGATAACTGCTTAAATCCTTCTAGGCATGCTTTCTATTAGTCTTTGGCATACCTCTGGTGGTATTTTATCCCACTCCTTTGCAACATTCTCCCACAATTTATGCACACCATGAGGTGTTTCATATTGCCTAAGCTGCTCCTTAAAGTACTTCCAGAGGTGTTCAATAAAGTTAAGATCAGGGGATTGGGCTGGCCACTAAAGGACATTCAAGTTGTTGTCTTTAAATTATTTGTTAGCCCTTTTGGAGTTGTGTTTGGGGTCATTGTCTTGTTGAAAGTAATGGACACCTTCTTTCATTTCCAATTTCTTAAAGCTCTTCTTTGCTCCATCATTCAAAATTTTACAGTACTACTCTGCATTTACGAGCCCTACCACCTCTACCAGCTTTCAAACCTCATTTCTACACTATGAGATTATTTCCTCTTTATGTTTCACAGTAAGTGTAATGGTTTGGTTTGAAATGATAGCTTTCACACATACTGCTAATCCTGTTAATTTTTGTCTTGTCTCATCTGTCTACAACACTTCTTTTTAGTCCTTCACAGTCCACTTCTAATGCTCTTAAGCCCATTTAAGTTGTAGTTGCCAATATTCAGCTTTGAGCATAGGAATTTTCCTCTTTGTAGCAGACTGATATCTGTTCTCCTTCAGCACATTCCAAATAGTCTGAGGAGAGATAGAGTTGGAATAATGTTGTTGATAAAATTAGTGGCTTAAACAGCTGTATCAAGTCTCCCAGTTGTGATTTGTGAAAGAGTAAACTCAGCAAATAGCCTCTAAAATGGTTTTTCTTGTTACCTCTAACTCTTTACTAATCCTCCTAATAATAGACTTTTCTAGACCAGTTTTAGCCTCAATCTGATGCAGAGAATACTCTTGAGTAAGGAAAGAAGCAACAGTAAAGTATTGTGCAGGAGAAGTAGCTTTTATGATGGTAATTGAAGGTCAAGGTGTAATTCAACTAACTTGAACTACTCTAAAATATAACTAAGCATGGTCACATAACTCTGTTGATATTTCCACATGCAACTTACCTTTTATTTCTTACTGAAATAGGAACAAACCTGCAAAGTTAAAGAGGCTGAAAAAACTGTCCTAATGAGTGAATATTTTAAAATAGCCATTACTCCATTAATTTTGTTTTAGATTACATAAGCCTAAATGTAATTTGTAGCTATAATGCTATAGTATTTTACACAATTCAAACAGAATTTTAGGTACTTAAAACCTCTCATGCCAGTATCATCTTTTATAAAATATAAAACATTGAGACTGTCTGTCAGGACAAGCTCCAGTTCTCCAGACTTGCAGTTTTATTTCTGGATTTCTGACTTAGCATTAGCACTATGCTGCCAGACTTTCCTGGCACCATCCTGTCAGTTGTAGTCAGCCCTAATGAGTCATAGACCTGAACTCTACTCTGCTTAGTATTATTGTTTTGTCATCTTGCTTCCTACTTGTCAGACACTTTTACATACCATTTGCTAATTAGTCAGTAGTTGTTAGTCAATCAGCCCAAGTAAGTAGCTTACCCTTAGGTAGGCCTGTAGTATACAGGCGGTCCTAAGAATAGCATATCCTCAGACTAAACAATAGCAGCATTCAATAGTCTTATCTAAGGTTTGCTCTTGTAAGCCCATCTTACAGCTACCTCTGCTCTCATGCTCTTCTTGCCTACTGCTTGCTTTTCACCCACTTCACCGCTTGCTTGGCCCTCATGATTCATTAGTTGGGTTAGTTAGTAAGTAGCATTTACATAGTACAAGTCTGAGTAGACCAAACAATAGCAGCATTCAATAGTCTTACTTTGCTCCTGTAAGCTCGTCTCATGAGCTACCTCTGCTCTTGTGCTCCTTTGTCCACTGCTTGCTTTTTGCCTGCTTCACTGCTTGCTTGGCCCTCATGGTCTGTTAATTGGGTTAGTTAATAAGTAGCATTAATGTAATATGAGTCTGAATGCTAGTATTGCTCTTACAGCTTATTTGGTCTCTTACATAGTCTACCTGTCTAGCTCACTGCATCCTTATCTCCTACCTGTTCTTGGTTTATCCAAATAGTTTGTCCTGCCCTCTCTACCATCTCAACATTGTACCCTATGCTATCCTCATCCCACAGTCTCTCCTTTGATAATTGGCCAGAGTTGAAGTCTCTAGGCCAATACCTTGCTGGCTACTGCACCTCCACCACTCTTAGGGAGACTGCTGAGTGGTATGCTATTCTAAGCCAGATGCAACTAGCTCTCATATCACTTGAAGAGAGACTTGCAGCTGTGGAGCAGGGTTATACCATTGCTGCTGGAAATGCTGCAAAGCAGAAGAGCACTGCCTGGTCAGCCTATCAGGAGACTACTATTTCACTGCTACTTTTTCACTCCTCATTCCTGTTCTCTACTCTCTAGACACTTCTCAACCTTGCTCTCAACCCTTTAGACCTCTGCCTACTTGGTTTGAGGAATAGCATATGCCATACTTTTGAGATTTACTTGGTCTGAGGCCAAACTCTCTCAAATATTAACTTAAGCTGAGTTTCAAAAGAGGGAGTATTTCTAACCAACTTGCCATTATTTACTCTTTCTTTTCAAACTCAGCTGCACATGTGACCTCAGCATGTGACATAGACCTAGAATCCAGACATGTGACCTCAAGCAAGTGATCTGAACATGTAATCCTTACACGTGACTTATATATCATGTGATTTACTTTTATTTTTTGAGTGCCTAGCAAGGTGAATCCTTAGACTTGTTCTCTTTGGATCTCCCTTTGCCAGGTGTGTAGTTGTTATTACTTACTTCTATTACTTATACATACACTAATATACTTTGGATCTTCCATTGCTAGCTGTGTGACTGAGCTATAGCTTTCAAAGTTCACCCTTACATAGCCTGCCCCAGGCAATATAAACTGCCCACCACATCGACTCAACTAACTCCCACACCCTCATGCATATATCATGCTGAGTAGCATGATCTACATTTAATATTCCCCTGATTATTCTTCAAGCTTAGGACTTGCCTCCTATAAATGGCAAAGTTTGTTGCTATGAATGCATGCTAGAGATTCCCAACTCTTTTGCTGCACACATTGTCAGGCACTAGGGTGGGGCCTTAAACAAGCTCATAACCTTTTCAGATCCTAGGTCACAGATTTTGCTATAGATCCAACCAGAAAAGCAGGATATCAGGTTTCGCTGACCTGGGGGCCTTTCCTAGTAAGCAACAACCTTACAAGGCGCAAGCAAGTGCTGAACTACACAGATGCGGGGTCAAGAGCTCCAGGACAAGCTCCAGGGCACAAGACAATTGTGGAGTGAGTCCTGGGAGTAGTGGGCTTACTCCAGAGTTGGGTGAGTGGTTGAGTCAACAGGGGAAATTCCAGAGACAAGACAGGAGCAATTTTAAATAAGTAGAGTGCATGCTAGTCGATGATGCATGTGCCAGAGTAGTAACTAAAGCAAGTATGGAAGAGATAGAAACAAGCACAGAGAGATTTCAGACAGAAAGTTAGGCAAACACAGATAGTTATTGGTAATATTAAAACTAAGATACATGAGAATTATTTATGGTCCTTATATACTACAGTGGAGAGAGCACTTGTCTATAAAGGGTTCCAGGGATCTAGGAATTGTATGTGTAGCGGCAAGATGGAGGGTAGTCATATTGAGGAGATTACATGGGCAGTCCGCAGCATCAACTGGGGCCCAGCGGGGGTGCAACAAGTGACAGCCGGGTGGTCCATGTGATGTGTAGATAGCCTGGATTGGTGCCGAGTGGCTGAGTGATCTGTATAATGGCTCCAGGGTGATGTTTGATAGTCTGGAGTGCACGTGGATGATAGTGTGTGGGGTGTGCAATAGCAGTGTATGATGAGTGGTTTCAGGGAAAGTTGGGGCTCCAGAGCTGTTGGGGGCTTTAGGAGGTGACAGGGGGAGAGTTGTGACACAGAATGCCAGTTTGTCACTATCAAGAGCACTGATTAGCAAATCAGTGGTGCCCTTATTGTTGTTGGAAAGCACATTGCTAAGAAGCATGTGTGCTGATAAGCCTCCATTTGGGCTAGGCACACCAACTATACAGTATAACAACTAGGCAGGTCATAAATGAGGTCACAGGAGGAGAAGTCACTTTGGTGCATGCAATTGAACTATTCTAGGTGGTATCTAATAGCCATGCATGGAAACAATCTTCTCTCATCAATAATAGCACCAGTAATGGACAGATGAATAAATAATGGATGGCATCAAAAATAATAAGAACTGATATTTTTTAGCAATATCAGCGCTTAGCAACATAGAATGATGAAGATTTCCCATGATAGATAGCCTGGTGTTCACCTTGGCACTTGACATTGCTTAGTAACATTTGCTAACATGGTATGAATAGCTGGATTGTGGACTTTTAAATAATTTAATTCATAGTGTTCACTTACATTCTTTTGAGTTTACTGCCCTTTGGTGCTGCTTAGCGCAATAGCAACAGCAAACTCTTTCTTGTATAAATACTTACTTTTTCTGTTAGTAGCACAAGGAAATAAAGCCTTTTTGATCATTCTACACTTCAGATTTCTTTTGGTGCATCTTAAACTATAAGTCACCAACATTTAATCTGCTGGGTTCTTGCTGCAATATCCTCTTAGCACCATTCTCTTGATGCTGCTTCTTGCCAACTTTTTCAACCACTACATTACATTGCCATCATTGATGCTCTCAATACTATACATGCCTTTGCACCTACAGCAAAGCATTCACATTTGAAAGCTACTAAGTAATATTTTACATATTAAACTACAAAATACTAAATTATCCCTTCTTGCTGCCACACATCTGTGTTAGTGCATTTCTCTTTCATTGCTCTCTTAGCACATCTGTGTTAGTGCACCCCTCTATTACCACCCCTCTGTTGCCACAACCTCAATACCTATTGGTGCATTCTCTGGAACCCTGCCTGGACTGCTTATAACTTAGTACATCCAACACAAATTCAGGTCAAGTATCTGTAATTATAACAGTACTGATCCACTCTTGGGCATCATCAGTACGTACCATGAAAGTAGCATACATGTAAACCACTACTACAGGATTGAGTTTTGTACTTCTCTCTGGCTCTTCTATGACCAAATTTACCTCCATGCCTGCATTTGCAAGTTCTTATATGAACATCAACTCTGTCATGACCTCCAAGTCTGATAACTATTTCTAGCCTGCTAACCAAGCCCAATGATTGAGGGGAATTCATTAAAAACTTAACACTGTTTGTCAAGGGCAGTGAACCTTGAAAAGGGAGTGATATCAGGGCAAGCTCTGGTTCTCTGAACTTGCAGTTCTATCTTCAGTTTAGCATCAGCACTATGTCATCAGACTTTCTCAGCACTCTCCTATCAGTTGTAGTCAGCCTTGGTGACTCATAGGCCTGAACTCTACTCTGCTTAGTATTATTGTTTTGTCATCTTGCTTCATACTTGTCAGACACCTTTACATACTGCCTGCCAATTAGTCAGTAGTTGTTAGTCAATCAGCTCAAGTAAGTAGCCTATCCTTAAGTAGGCCTGTAGTATGTAAGTGGTCCTGAGGATAGCATATCCTCAGACCAAACAATAGCAGCATTCAACAGTCTTACCTAAGGTTCACTCCTATAAGCTCGTCTCATAAGCTATCTCTGCTCTCATGCTCTTCTTGTCCACTGCTTGCTTCTTATCCACCTCACTACTTGCTTGGTCTTCATGGTCTATTAATTGAGTTAGTTAGTAAGCACTATTTATATAGTACAAGTCCAGGTGCCAGTGTCACCCTTACACTGTTAGGAAATCCATCTTTCATCCCTTCTTCTCACTCTCTAATCCTTCTTCAACCACTTGTACTATAATTTTTCTTTATGCATTTCCTCAAGCTCTATTAGCTGGTACTACTTTTGGAACTCTAGCTGCACTCGTTCTCTGTCCATAATTCATTTACTGTCAGTCTTTCAGCATAGCTGCATTGGGACCCTTCTTTCATTTCTCATTTTCACCCTCTAGTCCTTCTCTGGCCACCCTCACTATAATTTTTCTTCATGTATTCTCTTAAGCCCTATCTTCTGGTACAACTTTTGGAACCTTAGCTGTGCTGATTCTCTGTTCATAATTCATTTACTGTCAGCTCCTCAGCATAGCCACTTCTGGATTTGGACAGTCTCCAAGTTTCCACTGTTTTAGGTTAAGGTTGAGGCTTTCTGTTATTCTGTACAGTAGCTCCCATGTATCCAGAGTCTTGGAAGTGCCACCTTTGGCATAGGAAATCCCCAGAGTTATTTTCTTTGGATCTCTCTCTGCCAGGTGTGTAGCTATATCTATACAACTTTAGATAGTATTGAATATACTTTGGATAGTATTGAATATACTTTGGATCTCTCTCTGCTAGCTGTGTGACTTATCCATAGCCTCCAGAGGTTGCCCTTACAGGGACAGTTCTTTGAGCCACTATAGATCAGAGATTCTGCCATGCATGCATAAGATACAATACTGGCATATCTTCTCTGACACATGCATAGATTGCTACAATTTGAAACCTTGTTTTCATTTACCATTCTACAACCTGTTTTCAAGCCAGATATATAGGACACTGATCAATTGCAGATACTTACATAGAACTTTGGTAAGAAACTGTACTTTCTATTAAAACTAAATAAATCATAGCATACACCCATACTCTCATACATGTGCTGAGTTTTGAATAAAAGATTTAGAAGCTCTTCAGTATTTTCTACTTTCTATGAAAAGCATAAAATGTAAAAGATATAAAACTAGTTATAAGCAAGATGAAATATTAATAATCAATGTAATAATTACATAAGTGTTTATTCTAACAAACAAGAGCTTTTTCATCACAGGCTTTCACATGCTCAGTCAGGAGACTGAAATGAAAAAAAAAATTCAAGTTAGTCACTCATATTTTTCCTCTCATTTTACAGTCCTGACTTTAATCACACATCTAATATTTTTGAAGACAAGATCTTATTCAACTTATACAACCTCAATCTATTCTAAATCTTGAAATGGACTTCTAGAAGAGTACAGCCTCCTTTAATGAGAAGACTCCTACTGCAACTCCTGAAGAAAATTTACCAATTAAGAAGAAGTTGTAACAAAGTAGGCTGGTTTTAGCCTTATTTGAATATTTATAGCATAGCTGCCTTAGTTTTTTTTCTTTTACTGTCATCCTTATGCTTGTGTAGCTGCCATTCTCTCTATAGAACTAGATTCTATGCACTTGAAAGACTTAAGAACTCAACAAAACTTTGTAATCATAAGAGGAGAGGACAGAGCAAGTAGATAAAGTAGAGGACAATTTGACTATATAAATGAATATGACAGACAATGAAGGAGCTCAGATAAGGAAAAGTATGGTGTAGAGTGACTTTTGCTACTTGCTAGTTAACTTATAGTCTGACATTGCTTGGCACTACCTTCTGACTTTTATAGACAGCTTAATTATGGACTTTATATTAAATATTTCAATTCATGGCATTCATTTACATTCTTATCAATTCCCACCCTTTACTGCTACTTAGCATATTGGCAATGGCAAACTCTTACTAGTATAAATACTTACTTTTTGTCAGTAGTAGCAGAGAACTAAGTCCCTGATGATTACTCTTCAGATTATCATTGGAATATCTTAGTTATAAGTCACCCATTACTCTTGCCATGTGTTTTTGCTGCCTTTTTTTAGCTTGCTTCTCTTGCTACACTTTCTTTGCCATCTCTCTGCATTTATGTCACTAGTATTGGTGCCCTCACTATTATATGTGCCTTTGCAACTATGGCAAGGCATTTGAGCTTGGAATATGCTAAGCTACTCATTTAAAAACCCTTCAAAAACTCTAAACACTTATTATTTCACTGATAATTTAGATCAGAAGCCCTTATTAAACTGCCTTACCTCTTAGTGCACTAAGCTGCTTGCCTATACACTTGCCACACTCTCCATACTTCTTGGTGCATTTTCTGGGACCCTGCCTAAAACTCCTCATAATTTAGTATGCCCAAAGCATATTCAGAGTTAGTATTTGTATTTGTAGCAGTACTGACACCATGTTTTGAATTGGTGAGATTTACCTAGTTAGAAGACATTCTGCTAAGCACAGCTTAGTAAAATGTTCCTCAATACTGCAATGATGCCTTGTGCCCCTGCACAGAAAGAGAACTGTGGAGTTTAAATGAGTAAGAAGAAAAAAGGAGCTAAAATGGAGAAGGAAAATCAAAAGAAGAATCAGCTGCCATATATAAAAAAAGTATTAGCTGTCAGAACACAAGATGCTTTAGCTGCAATGGATATTTTTTACAGAATTTCTATAGCAACTCACTGTCTTTAAATAGGCCTCAGCAATATCCAGAAGGAATTTCCTCTAACAATTATCAGCCTATCAATCAACACAAGGTACAGTTCAATTGATAGCTACTTTTTGTATAGTACTATTAACTAAATATGCAACTAAGCATGGAAACAGCTCAATACAAAAGAGCCCAGCAGTACTCTATTAAACCTCAGTTCACTGCAAGTTGTATGTGTCAGCTCATTGGTTGAAAATGTTGTTGCCTTCTGTCTTGTTATCCCATCGCCTGTGATGTATTTACATGTCAACTTTTTTAAAGGGGTCTTGGCGCAGCGGTAGCGCGTATGCTTTGCATTCTGGTTGGGTAATTTGCATAAGGTCGTGGGTTCAAGCCCCACAGGCTCCATGTTTTTTATGACGTGTTGTCAATGTAATCGATTGTCGGTAACTGCAATTTAATTTTCGATATGTTGCGTCGTGGTTTTGGGATTGCTTGACACCATTGAGGTGTGTGAAAGAGAGGAGAGTTGAGCGAAAACGGACAACACAAATCAATCGTGAAGAGAACGAAAACCGAAAACGAGTGCTCCCTGTTTTGAACTCGACAGGTTGCAATGCTTGCTGGATAGCTATCAGAAGTCATCTTGGGCAAAATAGAATATTTCCTTGAGCGAGAATGCCTACATCCGTGTGAGAGGAACAGAAATAAGTCCTACCCCTGCACTACCGAAGAGGACGAGTGATAGGTCGTTACTGTCGCCTTAGCTTCCACCACAAATGGTCAACCTGATCCATCCGACGTTCCTTGTCATTGCCATTCGTTCACGTCCCCTGGCCCGCAAATCGAGCATCCCATCCCCGTCATTCAGCGTTTATTGGTGCACCGTTTATCCTGAGCTGTCGGTTACCTGCTCTCGACCGATTTTCCAGCACGTTCTCATATAACGTCGCAGGGAGTATCTTTTGATGATCGAAGATTTACATGCGAGTGTTCGTCTTCACGAAATGATTGGCACAAGAGCTGAAGAATGTGTTTGAATGTGCACCTTCGCCAGTCGTGAAACATTTATGAGGGCCCTGCACATCGTAAAGAGAGGTAGTCATATACCAATTGGCGTTGAATAGCCGCGCAGGGATCTTATCAGCTTTCAAGGTAGTACAATTGGATGATCAAGACGATAACGGCTTGTTTCAAAGCTGGGAGTCTCTCTCTCATAGTCATACCATTGTCAATGGTTGGGTCTGGTTGCAGGCCATATGGATTTTGAAGGCGTCCAGGAGTAAAAAATTGGTAAAGGCGACAAGTTGCAGCTCAACCTGAGGCCTTCAGCTCCAGATCGACATTTTCTAGATAGATATTCCAGCGGATGTCATACAATCTTCGAGATTAATCATTCAAGTGATTTGATTCCTGTTTGGACAGTCTCTCAGAACCATAAAGCAGAAAATGATCGCAACACCTAGAATGCGACGCGTCTAAGGTCAAATGTATGATTTGAATAACGCGAAAGCCAACTGTCATATTTGACAAATATATTTAGGCGTACTAGCTGAGGAACCAGTAAGAAGGATGATCAATGAAGCTTAATCAAGAGTCAACCGATGTTCGGACGGTTCCGAACGAGTTCTTTCTTTGAAATGCACTCAACACCGTGGACAAGAAAAGTAGCGACCTCTTCTCTTCCTTCAGATCGTCTACGCCCCAAGCCTTCACCAGTGCCCTCCCGTTCAAAAACCTCTCAGTTGAATCGGGAACCTGCGCCACCCCAAAGCAAAGCGTTGCGTATACTCAATGGGCTGCATACATCGCTTCAAGGCCCTTCAACAAGTACAGCACCAGATCCGACTGGGGGCTGCTTCTGTCAAGGTGCGTGGTTGTAAATGCTTCTGATTCGTAGCATCGTTAAGTTACATTCATTAGCGCGTACACATCCTCTTTCGCCATATGTACCAATATGTACTTCCTGCGCCCTACCTCTCTGTGATCTTGCGGCACCAGCGCACCTCTGTCCTTCGTGCAAAGAGCCTCTTCTCACTCCGATTCAACGAAATACTCTAATTACGCGTATAGAGACAGAGATTGCCGATACTACTCTCAAGGAACAACTCGCTCGCGAACGTGCAGAAGAAGAACGGAGAGCAGCTGCAGGCTCCTTCCCAAGCCTTCAAAGCTCCAACTCTTCGAATCCCTCACTACATTCTTCATCTCATCGTCCGTCACCACCTCCTGAACCCCAAACGTATAAAGTCCTCTCGCTCGGCTCAAAGACCAAGAGAACCACGTTGACGACGATGACGACAAAAGCATCTGCTACACCCTCTCCTCAAGACTCACGACCGGCATCTCCACAGCCCATTCGTGAACCTAGACCTCACGCCAATTTTGTTCGGGGAAAGGGTAAAGCGCGAGTGGATCCTGCGCGGCCTTGGGCAAATCTTAACGGAGACAGTCCGATTTATATACCGCCTGTCCAGTCCATCGATGAAGTGGAAGCAGACCTGGAAGGAAAAGCTGGAGCGCGAAAGCGGAGAAGACGAAAAGGGAAAGGGAAGGAGAAAGAAACAGAAGAGGGAGAGGACAAGGAGAATACGCAAGCGGAATTGAGTGATGGTGGTGGAGCATCCATGAGCTGAGTGTGTGTCACAGTGGTCATTGAGTTCCTTCTTTCGACTAATCCGTTTTTTGCTTCGTCCTACAGTGCGCAGAAACATCTGAACCTGTACTAGAGATGAATCTCTGCATCATATGACATTCTTTCGAGTGACATCGAAACCTAAGTGTGAAACTGATACTGGAGTCATCTGGATACACTGAACCTCCGGTCCAGAGACTGACAAAAGGTTGCTGTGCACATAGAATGAACACATGAAGAAGTACGATGTTCGAATGCTCGATGTTTGAGACCATTATTATGCGACGAATTAAGGTCAGGAACGAAGAGGTGCGCTTCACAAGATTCAACACACCGCGATGACGAAACCCGGACGGCAGGGACGTTGTTTGTGTATTCACAATCGTCGTGGTTGTATCATGCAGAAGGTGATATCGTCGCTTCTTGCGTTCATTCTACGTCTACAATGCAGTCCTTTTTTCGTCTCTTTCGTGAAAGCTGGACGTTCTCACTGCCACGATTGCAACACGTTTCGCTGTATTTCTATCCCAGGACCCGTCGTCGACACTAATCGTATTTGTAGTATTGTCGCTGACTTTGTTCTCCACCATCGAATGTATTCGTCTAAAGGATGTAACGCAAATAAATTTTCCCCTCTCTCTAGATTCGTGCACGCCTTGTCGCTCACTGCAGGCTGGTCTGGATTAACCAGGGTGTGCATTCTAGCTGTTTAGTCTCTAATATGAGCCGCTCTCGATTGTCGGTCACAATATCGCTTGTGGGATCTGTCATTTCCCGTGTAATTAACTGATGTTCGGGAATTTCACTGCATGTTCCATACCTGATAAGTCATATCATAGGTGTCTTAGGTGAGCGTAAAGGTGACTTTCATTACTTGATTGATTGTGCTGCTAACATAGTGGATCACGGAGGCTCGAAGTAACGGACATGTGGCAGTAACTCCGTGCGAGTCCCAGTCTCGCCATGATGATTCTTGTGACGCGCACAGGTGCATACAATCCTCTCAACCGAACCAAGTATAGTATATTGCAGCAGATGAAAGGGAGACGTGTGATGGCAAAAGAGTGATGAAACGACTAGGTCCCATGATAAAGTCTACAAAAGCGTATTGGAAGGGAAAGCTGTGCGTGTTGATCCTGGGATTTTTTTAAAAAAACTTTCTATGTAAGGAATGATCTTTTGTGGCCGTTAAAACATCGGTTTTCAGAAGACCAATTAACAGAGACCTGAGACCGCGGCGATCACGTGAGCTACCTGGAGAGGGGGCGCAAGTGAAACTGAGTTCCGTAGGGAACTTTCACTTCGACGACCTCCTCCTAGGTAAGGGAATTACTGTCAGAGAGAACTTTCTCTGACGACAACTGCGAATAGATTGGCGCTTAAGTTAAGGACATCAATATTGTTATACCCTCCCACCACTCCACGTGTACTTAGTTGTAGCCGTACATACGACGGAATAAACAACAAACCGGGGGTCAGGACAAGCCGTATGGGTCAGGACAAGCCGTATGTAAGGAATGATCTTTTGATGAAGAAAGTTGTGACAAAAGCAGGAGATCATTCGTCTATAGCCCACCGCGAGGGTCGAACTCGCAGCCTTCAGATACCCAACCCCCAAACATAAGAGTCTGACGCTCTATCCGATTGAGCTAGGCGGGCCGTGGTTTAATTTTACGAGTGCTGTTTGACATACATTGAATGGTAAATGCACCTCAAATGAACGGACCTCACAACTTCATTCCACTCAAAAGTCTGACGCTCTGGCCGATGAGCTAGGTGGACGCTGAAAGATAATCTTCCTCCGCACACTTCATTCCACACAAGTATCGAAAGATTGAGACGATGGTACTCTCGGAGGCAATATCCCATTTGAAAAACCTGATGGAAATTAGCTTAGCATTCATCTCTTTTTTCTCGCCGCGTGGCATCATAATCGTTCATACGGAAGCAGTTTACAAGTCACAGATGTTGTTGTTCTTGTAGTCCCAGTTCTGGCAAAAGTGACAATATATGCGACGCGACCATGAAACATGAAATAATGATACGAATAGGACATGACCAATGTAACAAATCCTAAGCATTTGGACGCTTAATCCGCCGAAGAGTGAGAGTGTAGCCCCCAGCGTCCTTCAAGGAGGCATGGGAGATACGGAGGCCCCTGCGTGGTCGCATCGCCTTGGTTTGGCTGTCTTATCTCAATATCATGGAGTGCAACATCTGGTTCCGAAGGAATTCGGAAAGTGACCAAGGTGGGGATTAATTAACGAGGTAGCAATGTCCATTGAACCTTGTAGCTCCCCAGCCATGCCTTCATCTTGAACGACGCCAACACCGTGGTCTAATTCAAGGCCATTCAGATTTTCTGAAAATAACCATGCTCAAAATCACTACATCCACGACAAAAGATTGGTCTCCATCAGAGGGATCTTTGAGTAATAACTGGGAGTCACTTCTCCTCCTCTACGTGTAATGACTGAGAAAATTTATCTTACAATGCCCGCCTAGCTCAATCGGCCAGAGCGTCAGACTTTTAAGGCGGATGTAAATTTGTCAGATAATCTGAAGGCTGCGAGTTCGACCCTCGCGGTGGGCTATGTTATTTGCAAGTTCGTCATACTTTTTTCCCTTTCTCTTCCTTCTACTCTTCTTTTTCATTCACTGAAAACTTCGCCAGAATTGCAGTCTACTTCTCTTTATTTCCTATCATCTTCTATTTCAGATTATGATGTTGAATTTGGATTCATTGGGGGTAAAGTTTGTTCCTTGCCTGCACTATTTAGTTAGTGAGTATCACAATGCAGGGGACATGGCTTTCAGCCAAAGCAGTATAAAGTAGAGATAGGGAAGTTTACATAGTCTGAGCAGGTGTGGAAATAGTGCACTTTTCCCATCGAACCATCGAAAGGGTTAGAAGGGCTGTGGTTAGGAGCTAGGCTAATTATAGATGTTGTATACTCAATTTTGAGTGCTAAGGCAAGGGATGAAGAAGCGTTTACTCTGCTTTATCTGATTGAATTTTAAATGTGATGTGCATGCAATTGCAGTTGTGGTATACTAATTTTGTTTTTGCACTCTTTTTTGTTTTTTTGCTCCTAGCCTATATGTTCTACATTTTGTGAGGAGGTCAATCAAGGTTTGTATGAATCTTTGTATAAGCTGGCTTCAGTCCATTTAGGTTGATAGTATATGATACAAGTCACCAGTCTAGGATTGAAATCCAGAACCAGTAGATAACAGATTTTAAGTTTCTCTTCTGACATCTTTTGTTGTTAGATTGTAACCTAACATGATTTGATTAACTTTTGGCAAAAACACATTAGCACCTGAGCCTCCCAAGTTAGAAACACTTACAGGCAGATGAAGTATAAACAATTGTTTTCTTCTTTTTTGGGCTATGTACTGTTTGTTTTCCTCTAGCAGGAACTTGCAACTCTTTTCAACAACAAGATATAGCTGGACTCAATACTTGTGCTGCAGAATATTTCTTAGGTGGTGTAGGGATGTGGAATGGCCACTTGCTGTTGTATGCTGCAAGCTGGAAGGAGTGCATCCAGATGGTTTTTATATCCTTTTTTATGCATGTGTTGGTGATGAAGAGTATGTAGGACTAAAGCCAGGAGCAGGTGTTAGATTGATTGATACGCATGAAAGTTAGGTCGAGATTTGAATAAATGTACTTATAGCGTTCAAACTTTTTTCTGCAGATGTGATATGCACCAATATACGTTCCTCATTTATACAAGAGTTCTCGCGCCGTGTACTCACAATTAAATACCTACCAAACTACTTTACCAACTTGAGTGTCCAGGAGATCGCCAAAATTACAGACCTTCCAAATCCGTCCAAAAACGTGGCCGAATTCCCACAATCACAGCCCCATCACCAAAAGAAAACCTTGTCCAAACGCTCCGCACCCGACACCGACACCCAAAATCCTCAAGAAAACGACGAGATGGTGAGTTTACGCTGCTTCACGATGATATACCCGGACCTTTTGAGTGTGGATTCGCGGATTGGGCGCGCGGGGAGAGACGGATTGGGTGGATTGGATGAGGGGCGATTGGATGGACTTGGCTTGGGTTGGACTTGGCTGAGAGAAGAGAGGACGTTGGTTGGAGTTTTCGTTTGTTGGTTGCCTTTGGTGTCTTGGGATGTGTGAGGGCTGGGGGATATGAGTGTGCATTGCGCCTTT
Organism: Termitomyces sp. T70a; assembly: GCA_017657195.1. Classification (NCBI taxonomy): domain Eukaryota; kingdom Fungi; phylum Basidiomycota; class Agaricomycetes; order Agaricales; family Lyophyllaceae; genus Termitomyces; species Termitomyces sp. T70a. Next base: position 86,707 of record JAGGAT010000064.1, read on the forward strand.
TCTTTTGGTGTACTCTGTGGGGTGAATTGATACTGACGGTCTTATTTCCCGTTCTCTTCTAGACGAAAGGTTCGCTCGCATTTTATCTGTGATCACGTACAGCCTGATTGACATCGGCCCTCGTCTTTGCTTTCGTCTTTGTCTCCGTTTTCCTCGTTAGGTACCTCGTCCTTCGGTAAGAGACACACCAAGTCGCACACCCTCTGCCGCCGCTGCGGCAACCGTGCTTTCCACAAGCAACACAAGAGTGCGCTTAATCTCCTATCTTCACACCCGATTTATACTCATTCTTTATAATCAATCTCGTCCCACTTGCTTATCTACGCAGCCTGCGCGCAGTGCGGATACCCCTCTGCTAAGCTGAGATCATACGAGTGGGGCCAGAAGGCGAAGCGCAGAAAGACCACTGGAACAGGAAGGATGCAGTACTTGAAGCACGTTTCGAGGCGGTTCAAGAACGGGTTTAGGTGCGTAATTTCTTACCAAGAGTTACTCTGAACGAGGCGCTCATCTCGGCTTCTTTGTGGTCTTGCAGGGAGAACACAGTGGCTAAAAAGAGGTCCAAGGCGACTACTGAGGCATAAAGAGTCGCCCGATTCTCTAGTCAGTTGGCGTTTTTATATACGCCTGTCCATTTGCCCGTCAGACAACGACTCCCTACATATTGCATACCGTTACTATGTGCTATATGTTCATGCAGACACAAATATTATGCATCGCCCTTCTCTTGTACCATCTGACGTCGAGTGTGTGATTTACTGGAGTCTTTCCTTGTGTCAGTTTTTTGTTCTCCAAGGCTAGCTTTGGATTTGGCTTGGTCTCATCAATCTACTCACTGACTTTTACTGATGTTACTATGTCCCTTGGTCTATCTGTTTTAGCAAATGCCCAAGTGCATACGCACGTGAGTACCAGCTTCTCCTTCACTGAATATTTTATTCCTTCCAATGGCCGTGTAGGTGCCATGTGATGATCGGCCGAGGTATTTAAGCATGGATTTCCAGAATTCTCGCCTGAAAACGATGAACACTAGCACACGCTTCCGCCAGCAACTAAAGTCTGGTGGCACAATTGTATGTATCTGTTTCGATTGATATGAGGCAGTATCATTAGGAGTCTCGCTAGGTGGCACCCGGCGTATATGATGGGATCTCAGCACGTCTAGCTCTTGAGGCCGGTTTTGAGACCTTGTACATGAGCGGGGCCGCGACGACGGCTTCGATGCTCGGTCAGCCTGACTTGGCAATCGCGACTCAGAATGACTTTATCCAGGTACGTTTGGGACAACCTCTTGTACTCACTCAGTCAAACATGTATTTGATGTAGAACGCGACGATGATAGCTGGACTATCTCCACAGACTCCCCTCATATGTGACGCCGACACAGGGTGAACAAATCCTCACAGCAATCGTTGATTGTGTAAATGAACATGGGATATCTCCAGTTTTGGCGGTCCCGTTATGATAGCGAGGACGGTTACCGCCTATGCACGCGCGGGGGTCGCGGGGCTACATATTGAAGATCAAGTGAGATAGACTTCGTAGAGTCCAGATTTCGCACTTCCAGCTCCAGGTGGCTGATTGTTATTGTATCTTAGGTCCAGTCTAAGCGCTGCGGTCATCTCCTCGGCAAGCAAATCGTTCCTGTTTCCGAGTTTATTGCTCGCATTCGCGCCGCTGTCGCAGCGCGCGCTAGACTTCCAGGTTGTGACATCGTACTCATTGCCAGAACGGACGCAGCACAGAGTTTAGGGTTGGATGAGGCACTGAAGAGGTTAAAATTGGCGATTGAAGTGGGGGCTGACGGTATGTTTATAGGTGTCTTGTTTCCAAACAGGCTTTTGATTCACTATTTTGCAAAGTTGCCTTCCTTGAGGGGGTCAGGAGTCGCGAGGAATTGGCCCGAACTATTAAAGAGCTTTCACCTACACCTGTGCGTCTTACAATGTCTTTTCTGTCATAGGCCCAGTCTGAGGATGAACAGGTTCTCTTGAATGTAGTACATGGCGGTTCTACCCCGGATTTCACTGTTGAAGACGCCAAGGCTCTCGGCGTGAAAATCGTCAGTGAGTCTGGTTATTCTCCTGAGTCTTCCTATGAGTTGACCGTTGCCAAGTCTTCCCTTTAATTACGTCAGTTCCGGCAATTCACGGCATTCGAGCAGCCCTGCAGTCATTGAAGACTTCGGGCTCCGATGTGCAATCTGCGATGGGCATGGGCCCAAGAGAATTCTTTCAGGTCTTGGGTAATGTAGAGTAGCTTAGCTCGTGTCACGTCTTTCTGACTTTTGGCTCTTTGTAGGTCTCGATGAAGCGATAGAGATTGACAAGATTGCAGGAGGCGAAGCTTATAACGATCTGTAACGACGTTATCCTAGGCGTGTCTCAGCTAATCTCACAAGGACCTATACTATGACCTGCGGAATTTGCTGAAAGTAAGCTGATGCTGGTAAAAAGAGTCGATCTGGATCTCAAGACTCCTACTTGAACTAGGACCGATTCAATGGAATGAAAAATCAGACATTTTACTCGCGACTGTCCTTTTGGCTTGTGCTTGCAATATATGTCTGCTTCTGTCAGCTTGGGCCACTTTACATTGCGCGTAAGGTTTTTCCTCCGGGCACAAATTCTATTGATAGTTCCTGTTGTTTTCAAACGCTTGGTTGTCATCCTTCTGACAGTGTCCTGCACATTTCTCTTAAAGAAATGTCATTATGGCTCGTCCCGAGATGTTAGTCGAAAGAAGGACTGGATTCCTTGCACTTTGACGCAAGGCCAAGTCGCTCGCCCACTGGCCAATTGGCCAGCGACTACAATTTCTCAGCGCTAGGTTAATGTCAGTAGCTTCTGTGGTATTATCAGAATCATGATAATTTGGCTTATTAGATTGTTTACTAGCGCTTGACACTTCTTGTCTCTCACCCATTCGTCTCCATCAACGATATGATAAGAAAACATCACAAGACACAGCGCGGGCAATCCCCAGAGAGGATCAACATTTCAGGCTCTCTACGCCCTTAAAGATACTAATGCCAGGCTTTTTTATCTGAAGAATGTGACAAGATCATGAAGCCAGGCCAAAGCAAATGCTGCAGACCGCCGAGCAAGGAACCTCAAGGTCTGTTGAAAACCTGAAGAAACTTTCGACCAGAGACGTTGAATTCGATCTCGCAGAAGATCGAGAACGAAGCTTGCGTGGTCCTGCTGAAGATTCGGAGCCAGACTTCAATATGTATAAACCGGTCCGATGTTGAAAGAGTGACCAATATTCTCAAGAAGCCATATTTTCTACGTCGATGGTCCAGGACCAGTGATATCGTCCACGTAGAATTGGGAAACTGCTGGGTTTTATCGGCATCAGCAACAATGTTCCCTAAGGGTCACTTCGTGGAACAGTTTTGCGTTGCAGTAATCTGATTCCTAACAAATCAATATTCAACATGAATCAATGTTTCTATCCAGCGTGACGAGTCGATTCGAATCAAGTCTATGGATTTATCTTCTTCGCGATACTAAACAGGTGGCTGTTATCACTAGTGTTTCAAGTCTGATTTCAGCAAAGACAGTGGTGGTTGCATATACTGCGAGTTAACGACGGATTTGGGACATACTTCTGATGCGATGAACTCGCCGACGCATATGAAGGCAAGTTAATCGCGTGCTCCTCTGTTAGTAACGGTCTCATCGGAGGACATTCGTATTCAGTTCTCCGTACAGTAGAACCTATTCGTCTACGGAACCCCTGTGGAGATCTTGAGTTTAATGGACCCTGGTAAGATGGGTCAAGGGAGTGAAGTGATGATTATCTTATCTCCCTGTACTCAAATCATTTTTTAGAGCTGATGGCCATTTCGTAATGGAGTGTGAGTGCCAAGTAAGCTCATATCCTATACTCCGTCATTCATTCTAGAGCATTGATCAACATCGACCCTCATGTAAGGTTCTTCTGGGTAATTGAAGTCCTTGTTTTATCTTCAGTGAAATCAAGACAAGATGAAATTTCTCAGTCTCGACGCAATACTATTATCTGAGTCCAGACCCACCTCCAGCCAGTACCTTTCGATTGTCAAAAATGTCAACTTCACTTGCAATTTTTCTGGTTGTCATGGGGCGATTGTCCCAACAGGTTCGTTATTCCAAAGTATTAAGCTGGCAAATGATTAGCGAAGACTTGGATGTATTGAACATGTATCATCAATTACATCTATCAGGCTGCGGATTTGGACGAACACAACCTCAATCATTCCTAGGCGAAGCTTCGCAGCAGCCTTTTTTTCCCTTGCTCCTGTCCACATAACACGAATTTTTCAAGTAAGAAAGCAAAATTATCCTGTAGCCCACCGCGAGGGTCGAACTCGCAGCCTTCAGATGTTATCCGCCGAAGTAAGAGTCTGACGCTCTATCCGATTGAGCTAGGCGGGCAACGGAAAGTTGCGGGTATCATAAGTATATGTCACCTTTCGCCCCAGTTGTACTGAAACTTTTCTTCGAACACTCTTGCGCGTAGAAGTATGGAGGAAAGAATTTTCGGGCGTGTTATAGCGTGACCGGGGCCGCGGCGGCCCCCTTTTTGAATTTTTTCGGTGCTACGTGAATAAGCTACAACAGCTAATGTGGTTATGTACATGGCCCTACAATATACGAATAAAATATTGGGAAGGGTGGGCGGGTTTACGAAAAATTAAGCAATCAGAAACGGTGCTCGAGCTCGCGACGCGTATATGCGAACTCGCTAATACTGCGGTG